>PVJA010012209.1:0-18292 GCA_004027025.1 Myocastor coypus
TATGAAATAAATCCAGAGCACTTTACTCAATAAATCCTAGATAGGAGAAAAGGTTTTCTAAAGTCTTCAGCCTAGAGGTGGGGATGACAATTCCTCTCATTCCAATACTCAACCTTGGAGAACTTTGTTCTCTACCAAGCCTCCAGGATGCTGATCTCAGCAAACAAGACAAACACAGGCAACAACTGTGAGATAGGTAAGAAATGGACTGTGCTGTGTTCAAGAAAGATAGCAGCAGGATGAGTGGAAGGGACATGACTGAAGAAATGATTGGGAGAGTCAGAGGCTGGACCCAGTCAGTGGAGAAGATGAAGCCTTAATGAGAAAATTCTGAAAAGAAATCTAACACTTCCTCACCATCGATGCAATAGGACTACCACAGGAAATGGATTGCCAGTATAGAAAGCCATGCACTCTTAGAAGTAGACTACCACAGAAAGGCTTGGGACGAAAAGGACAGAAATAAATAAGGAAAACGAGATAATTTGGCACCTTGACACTATGTGTGGCAAGTTCTAACAGTAATATAAATTACCAAGTAAAACTAAATCTATTTATCTCAGTTTTCTTTAATGTGTTCACATCTCCTTTTTTAAAAAAATTAAATGATGTAACAGACATAAGGATAAGGAGTCCAATTGTCTGAAGTTATAAAGCAATTATCTGTTTTTTTTGTTTTAAAGTGAATAGAAAAATAATAGATGAGACCTAAGAATTGACACAATTTCAAAGAAAAAAAAACCAAAATGATGGGTATTGAACAATGGTTGTTATATTGCACACTGCTGTCTTCAGTGTAGTTGTGCAGATTATCAGATATAAGCATATAAAACTGGTAAAAGTAAACATTTTCAGCATTAATTGCTCCCTTAAAAAACAACAACAGGAATTAGTGTTATAATCATCTTAAGCCACCCTGTGTACAGAGTTCCCTTCCATTTCTTTTTTTCCTTTCCCTCATACTAATTGTTCCCTTTGCTCAGTTTCATTACCCTTTAATATACATTTTATCTCTCTGATTTTGCTTTCTCTTTCAGGTTCTTACACTAGTAAGACGATACAGTGCTGGCACATGTGGGTCTGATTTATTTCACTTAGGAGTATGGTCTTCCGTTGCATCCATCTACCTATAAAAGCCTCCAATTTATCTTCATAGCTGAGCAATATTCCATTGAATTAAAATGCCACATCTTCTTTATCCGTTCCTCAGTTGATGGGCATTTGAATTGTTTCCAAGATTTCTCTATGACAATTTGTGCTGCTGCAAGCATGGGTGCACATAGGTTGCTATAGAGCTATGGTGTTTCTCATTCTTTTGAAAAAAAAAAATAACCAGAAGGAGAGTAGCTGGTTTAACAGGACGTCTAATCCTAGGGAATTTTCACACTGATTTCCACAGAGGTTGTAACAGAGAGAAAACAGGAGAAAAGTAGTTGGAATAATAAGGGTCAACAGTGTTCCAAAATTAAAACCACAGATCCAGAGAACCTGGAGAGCACTGAGTAGAATAAAACCCCTGCAGATGGGATGAGGACCAGTGATAAGAGTTCTTGTCTTGCATGCACAGGAACCTGGGTTCCGTTTCCGGTACCATGAAACTCCTCATCTCGGCACATCATAGTCAGCTTGAAAAAAAAGCACCCATAAATACAATATCCTGAACAAAGCCAGAGGTAGGAGTAACCTATGTATGAAGAGTGAAAGATGAAAATTATAGTGGCTTTTTCAGAAATCAAGCAAGAGAGATTAAACAGGAATTATGTGAAGCATTAAAAGCCAATAAAATAAAAGGAATTACATATTAAGCTTTAAAAATGAGCATAAATATAAATAATTGGACAGTCTGGGAAAAGAAATATGAATTTCTTTGCTGTTTCTCTTTTGAAGTTGAAAATTATATCAAGGAGTTGAAAACTAAATTATCATAATAAGCAAAGCCGTATTTCCAATTTGTATCATTCTGGTTACTTATCCAGGAATATACAGAACTATTTATCTTGAGTTTCCTACTAAGCAATAGAAAAATTTGTGCCAGATCAATAGTCATGCCCTGTAAAATCAGAGTGGCAATGAGAATCTTCTTTAGAACCACGTCAAGCATAAAAGAAATTTACATTGCAAGTTTTCTTTCTTTTTTTTTTTTTGTCTTTTTGAAACAGGGTCTCTCTATGCAGTTCAGGCTGGCCTTGAGCTCACTTCTGTAGCCCAGGCTGGTCTCGAACTCACATCAATCCTCCTGCTTCAGCCTCCCAAGTGCTGGGATGAAAGTTTTCTAATAACTGATTTTTATCAGCCTTTATATTATAAACACCAGAAAATTCTGGTGTTTATACTTCCCTTAAATATACATTTTTTTTCTTGAATAAGAGAAGGAAAAAATGCAGTGCTAGTAAAGACATGACATCCTTTCCTTGAATACCAGGTCACTCAGCAAAGTAGGGAACAGTAGTAATCATGAAAATGTCTTATCTGATCAAACAATGTTAATAAGTTTACATTCATTTAAATATCAGAGATTATTTTACTTAGCTCATAAAATACACAGTAAAACTATTTAAAGCAGTCTATAACTTATGTCATCCCATGAATTTGTGATAAATTTTTCTATACATAGTCAGAATCCAAAGAATAAGTGGTTTTCAGACAAAAATAAGATGTAAGAGTGAATAATTTAAAAAGTTTTATGTGAGAGAAACTTTCTGTAAGTGACAATTCACGTTTCCTGCTCATTTTGCACCTGTTTATATAATCATGAAGCCTGTTGGTGTGAGCCAAAGGAACAGTTTATTCATGCAATATGAAGTACCTCTGATCTCTTCCATGCTTACGTCTTCATTTCTCCTATTAGAGATAATTGTTGTAATTCATGCATTATCGGGGATCCTCAGAGCCTACACACAGCATTGCAATTATCACCTGAATTTTTGAAAATATCGATTTTGTCAGATCCCACGGCCCACTACAATTCTGAATTTTATTCTGACTACTGCGTACGTCGATGGGGTTTGTCACAATCTCAGAAGAAGAGAGCACCATGCAAGGGATGTTTTAATCCATTGATTACTGGTATTTCTCTCCTATTAATTTTTTACATACATGATTAGAAAGCGTGTCATATATATTAGAGATGTATGTGGGTGTAGTCCCAGCACTCAGGAGGCTGGGGCAGGAGGATCACTGTGAGTTTGAGGCTACTCTGGGCTACATGAGTGATTTCAAAGTCAGCCTACACTAAATAGTGAGATCCTGTATCAAAACTTACAAAAAATAATTAGAGTCATTAAATATCTCTGCAGATATGAAAATGCTCCTTTTAAGAAAACTTTTTGTTCTGTTTATAGAACATATAGATACATTATGTATTGTATCTATACATTTGTGAATTGTTATGAATGTATTATTCCTACTAAAAATCTCTGCATTGTTTTGCCAGTTTTAACAGAAATTGGTCATTTATATTCATTTTCTATTACTAGTATTTAGTGTAATGTTTGGCACAGTATACTTTACGGAGAAAATAATGGAAAGACAGAACAGAGACCCAGGAAGGAGGATGGGAAATTGGTTGACTAGAAGATTAGAAGGGAACCAAATTACATCTTATTTTTATGGTACTATTTTGCAGAGGAATAGTATAAATATCCCAGGAATACTTAGTAAGTAGCTCTCCCCATTCAAGTGTCACCACACCGATTTCTTTAATAATTATATGGTATTGAGAAAGAATTAGAATATTTTCAAGTAAAGGCTTTAAGAGGCTTTCTCCACATAAGCTGAAATTCTCTTATGATCAGACTACATGGTTTGGGCCATATAGCAGCTCCAGATGGTACTAGTCTGTGGCCTGTTGGGAAAGGGACTCACCACAGAGGGTGAGAGGTGGGTGCAAGCCAAGTTCCATCTGTATTTACAACCAGTCCCTATGGCTTGCAACACGTCCAGAGCTCTGCCACCTGTCACATAATATGGGAGCTATGGTTCTGTGGGAACCAAATACTTCTAGACAGAGGTGGAGCTGACTGGGTGACCCGCAGGCTGGGGGCAGCTGTGCATGCAGATTAACATTATTCATGAGGTTTGATTACTAAATCAATTGCTTATAGACTCATGTCAGAACCTTATAAATGAATGGCAAGTAAAAATTAAGAGTCATCTGGGGCTGGCTTCACAAAGCCAAGGGAGTTGCAGTTCAGATAGTTTTAAGTCAGAATCTGACACTTGTTTTAGTCTGAATGTGACCCACCCATCATCTTATTTACGACGTTAATCTTCAGCTCTGTTCTATGCTGCACGAGTGTCTCAGGCACAGTTTGGGTAAGTCCCCAAGCTAAGTCTACTATAAATGACGGAAAAAAATGAGTCATAGGAGAGCTTCTTTGAAAGTAGGGAGACACAATTACAGGAGAGCAAAACACAGATTGCCAACAAAGAACAAAAGGGAAGTTCAAAAACTACCGAGATCCTACATGAATTATACATTCTTTGCAAGAACAGGTTCATACTCTTTGCGCTGTTTTCTACAATGTATGGAGACTGGCTGGCCAGGATTACAGGTCTTTGAAGCTGCTGCACCGCGTGGAGATGAATCAGCCTGTATTAAAAGAAAATAAGAACAGGAACACAAAGAATAGAGGCAATTATTGAAGGTCACTACTTCATCAAATGAATCTGCATTTAATGCATCATTTCTAGTGGCTAATTACATCATTAAAGCTAAGCTGCCACCCTTTATTACTGGTGAAAAGCCTGATCCTACCTCCTGCTAAGAACATCTGTGGTAAACTTTTAGGAGATGCTGTAGCACAGTGACACGTGGTCACCTTTTTCCTAGGACCATGACTATATAAATTAATAAGATAGCTCATAATATTGAAACATAAGTGTTAGAGAGGATTAATGAGTTCCTGTGATTTTGTATAATCTGGCTAACCAGTCTGATATTTACAAGAAGACAACAATGTGTGGTGAAATATATTTTCAGGAAGATGTTCATGATGTTGTATTATGTGCGTTTTTGTGGCCAACCAAAATCACAGCTGCACGCTCATTGAAGGCTTTGAATGACTACATATCAGGAACTTTGAATCTGTCATTTTCGGGTAGTGTGTATGTGAATGGAACAGCTGCCATGGTTCAACTTCATGGTTTCATTACTTGAGTCAGAGCCTGCTCCTAAATGTTAGTCTGTGCGTACCTTTCATGCATAGACTCATGCTATCTCACTGAAAAAAAAATGTCACCTGAACAGAGTGATGTCTTCTATAAATAGAACATTGATTAAAACTTATCTACCTCATTACAGTACACTTTTGACTTACATCTGTTCATGCGGCTTTGTGAAAAGACAGAGGGAGAGAGAACTCACATGTGTTCTCTACTCAGAACTGAGATGGCCTCCTAGTGGTAGGTCTTTGGCTAGAGTTTTTGAGCTAAACCATCCCAGAGTTTGCTCATCCAAGGGTACTCATCACTGGCAGCACATTTCAGTCATAAAGAATGGGCCGCAAACTTGCATATTTATGTGACAGACTCAATCTGTTCAATGAACGCAATCTGCCATTTCCAGGAAGAATAGCAGTTGTGTTCACGTCAGGAGATAAAGTCGTTGCATTTAAAGCTAAACTGGAATTATAGAGGCAATGGGTGAACATGTTTCTGACATGTTTTCAACATTAACGAAGAGTCTGAAAAAGACAGCCACGGCTTTCTTTTTCCCAGGTGGTTCACAAATACCCATATCCACTTTAAAAATCACTTGAGCATTACTTCCAATCACTAGAGAGCCCTGGTCTTTATAGGAATGGATCTGTGACCCATTAGTGAATAAAATAGGTGAATTGTTGTTTACAGTGCACTCTCAGTTGCTTGACGTCACAAACAAAGGTGTCAATAAAAATATATTTTATGAAAAATCAGCGTATGTTCTGGATTAATTCTGAGTTACCAAGGCATACACCATGATTGCTATAGAGGCACTAAATATCTTGCTTCTGTTTCCAACACCTGGTCTTTGTGAAGGAGGATTTCCTTCAGGGACAACGAACAGAGATGATAGCGAATACTTGTAACAAACAACATACTTTTGGTGTCACTTGGTGATGCAACATAAACAAACAAATCCATGATGCATCATGGATTTATTTACTTATTTTTCTTTAATTTGTCAAAATGTATATTTACTGTGCTACAGTCATTGCTGCATTGTGATATATTTTGCTAATCTATCTATCTATCTACCTATCTATCTATCTATATTAAGTAATGGTCCGCCTCTTTCCTGTAAGGTCTTCCAAAGAGACTTGGGATAATCAGTAACCTTCTTTGTTTTATTATGTTTGTGTGGGCCCCCTAGTTTTACATGAAACTCACTGGAGACTTGAAAAATATTTGCTGGCTCGGAAATCACTTCTCTTCCTGCTGAGAAACATTTTTGCCCACATGTTGGCTAGGACAGAAGAGAAGCTTGTTTTAGTTACTTACTGGTTGCAGAGATGTAATAGTTGGCATTTACAACTCTGAGGAAAGACATATATATCTATATCTATATCTATCTATGTATCTATCTATCTATCTATCTATGCTTATAGCAAATACATATGTGTGTATAAATGCTTTTTATTTTTATTGACATTTTCAATACTTTTCTTAGGCACTTATTTTATTTTTTGTTGAGTTTATTGGTGCAGATTACGTACACCCAACGATCACATTCAGTATAGGGAATTTACATCTGCATGGGATGTAGTCCAGTTGTTACTGTTCTCCAGCACATACCCTTCCGCCAACCCCTCTTTCCCTTCTCTGCTACAGAAGTTTTGCCCCCATTTTCTCTTTCTTGTTTCTTTTTAGTTTTCCCTTCCCTCCTTTGTCCCTTCCCAGCTCTTCTTCCTACCTGGATATTTTCTTCCTGTTTCTCAATATCTATTGTGCATTTTGATCCTTATTTACACTTTTGTGTTCTGATATCAAATAAAACATTTGGTATTTATACATGTGTGTCCAATTTATTTCACTTAAGAGTATGGTCTCAAGGTGCATCATTAGATGGAAATGTCTCAATCTTAGCCTTTTTATGACAAAGTAGCACTCTATTGTATTAAAAAAACCCACAACTTTATCCATTGATTTAATAAATATTTGAGATGTTTCTAAGGTTGCTATAACCATGATGTGCATGTATCACTGATGTTTCTTTTAATTCTTTAGGGAAACAACAAGAAGGGGAATAGCTGGGTTAAATGGAACTTGAGGTTCTATGTTTTTGAGGGATCACAATACTAATTTCCACAGTGGTCAAACCAGTCCATAAGTGACATTAGCAATGGAGAAGAGTTCCATGTTCCCCAAAGCCCCACCAGCACTTGTTATTGGTTCATTTCTTGATAATATCTTTCTTTCTAGGGTGAGATGTAATTTCAGCATTGTTTTAATTTGCATTTCTTGAATGACCTAGTCTGGTAAGTCAAGGGGAAAAAGTAGAGGGGCATGGTAGAAGTGAAACAGATTATCAATGTGAAATCAAGGGGAAGATAAATGATATCTTCTAGCAGGCTACGTTACCCAGTAGACTGGGTTTTCAGATACATGAGTAGCAACCCTTTCTCCCTAATAAAGTGGGGAGATAGGATCTTGGGACAGAAATAAAGAGATCAACATCCAGCAACACCTGGTAGACATCTCAGGGGAGCATACAATTCCCAGGGATTCTTTGATACAGAGATAAAGCTATGTAATAAAGAAAGGTAAAAACAACACAGAAAACAAATTAAGATTAAAAAACAAATAGAAAATGACAAGAGACAGGTGAAAATGGAAACCCAGTCTTTTAAACCACCAAGGGCAAGTTCTAGTTCTAACAAGATATAGGGAAACAGAAAGTAGCCCCTGTAATTTACTGGAATTACAGTAGAAGACATATGTGTATATATTATCAAAACAATCTCACATAAAAAAAAAGATGATGACCATCATAAAGAATTTGTTTAGCAAATCTTAAGCAGACATAGATAAAACAAATAAAGAAACACATAAAATATTGCAAACCATGAATTAGCAATAAAGGAACATCTGGAATCCATAAGACAGATTTAAGTAGATGTCCAGGAAATTAAAAATTCTGTTGCAAGTTGGAAAAACATATGAAAGAAAATGAGGACAGAATATCAGAGACAGAAGACAAGATCATGGTTTTTGATCCTGAAAAGAAAGACTTTTTAAAAATAACAAGGGACACGAAGAAAGCGACACAAAAAATGCAAGACAATGCAAAGAAGAGCAATGCATAACTGGCTGGAGTCCAAGAAAATGCAGGCGCCTACCCCAGTGACAAGAAGCCCTACTTATACAAGTAAAAGCAGGAAATTACCAAACACAAAAAAGAATTCAGTATGTAAATGAGACATGCAGAACTCCAGTTAGTCATGGCCCACAATAAAATCAGACCAAGGCACGTAACAATTATGATTCCAGAAATTCAGCACAAGAACAGAACATTAAAGTCTGTTGGAGAAAAGAAATGTTACCTCTGAAGAAAACCCCATCAGATCAGACTTCTCAATGCAAACCTTAAATCAAGGAGAACTGGGAATGAAATATTTCAAGTCCTGAAATAAAACAACTTCCAACCCAGACTAATATATACTGTAGAATTATCTTTTATAATTAACGGAGAAATAAAATATTTCCATTCAGAAGAACAACTGAAGACATTCATGACAATAAAACTAGGCCGCACAAAGCTCTGAAAGATATTCTAGAATGAGAAAACCAAGGCTACCATTCCAAGAGTACTAACAGAAAGAAACCACCAGGTAGGGGAAACAACGGAGAAGCACAGGACACCATCACCGGGGAAATTATAGAACAAAGACAAGCCAATATGCCAATTAGAACTGTCAATGTAAATGACCACAATTCATCAATCAAAGAAGTAGAGCAGCAGAATGGATCAAGCAACAAGATCGAACAATATGCCACATTCAAGAAACATACTTAACTCAAAAAGTATTTCTTTTTGAGAGACTGGGGAGATAGCTCAGCAGCTTAAGCATCTGACTGGCAAGTACAAGGTCCTGACTGAGTTAATCCCCGGTACACAAGATAACAAAAATAAAAATAAAATAAGGGGGTGGGCTGGATAGGTCAGCAGACTAAAGCACAGTGGCTTAGGTTTGATCTTGGGGTGCAGTGCTGATCTGGCCCCCAGTGCATGCTGGGATGGAGATTGAGACTGGGTGTGTTGTGTTCTTGGGAGGCTGAAAACAGAAGAATCTCTGAATCTGATCTACACAGTGAGACGCTGTAGACACTGTAGACCCTGTCCTAAGTACATTAAGATGAATAAATACATTTATAATAATTTTAGTGCAATGATCATCTCCCACTCTTAATTGAAAAATACTAAACCTCACGTCCTATGAAATTGACAAGCTAAAATTTCTTAGCTTGTATGCATTTATTTATTTATTTATTTATTTATTTATTTATTTATTTATTGTCTTTTTGAGACAGGGTCTTGCTATGAAGTTGAGGCTGGCCTTGAGCTCACTTTTGTAGCCCAGGCTGGTCTTGAACTCGCACCAATCCTCCTGCCTCAGCCTCCCAAGCGCTGGGATTACAGGTCTGAGCCACCACACCCGGCTTGTATGCATTTTCAATGAAAAAGTGTTCATCTTTTAATTTCTTCTAATTCAACACTGAATGGAAAGCTATTCAAAGTCTCTCTTAAGCATAGATGATTCAGATTCAAACACGTTTCTCACATTCCATGTTGAGAATCTTCTGAACAAAGATTACTTCTCCTGTGAATGAAACACAAGCCATATGAGTTAATCCCTCACTACTAACTTCTGAGCAGTGTTCTAGCTTTTATAGCTTGGAGAGGAAAGAAAGGTTGCAAAGGAATAGTTTGTATTTTTCAAAATATATGCCATGTTAATATTCAGGACTTTTTTTCCAACAGTTTGCAATAAACCTTCATTAACATTTAATAGAACAAATGAGCAAATTTAATCCGTATCTTTAGGGAACTAAGTGACTGGTAGTGAGTATGGTAACTCTGAGAATGAGAAATCATAAAGCTCCACAGACCTTGAGAGACTATGAAAGTGCCCTGCGGAGACCAAAACCAGTGGTCAAGGTTACCTTAATATACTCGAAGTTAACCTTAAAAAGACAGTACAAGAGATTTTTAGAGCGTACAGGGTGCTTACAGCACAGTACCTCAAGTACAGCTTTTGACTTGGGAGACTGGACTTAAAATAGGACTAAAACTACGTAAGATAATCTCTTGGTTATTTCATTTTATTTCATCTCATGTATTCTGCTCTTAATGCCTTTAGGGACATGCAAATGATGCTTCCAGTTATACAACACATAAAAACAGTGCATAAAAAGTATCCCTTATCTTTTCTTTGCCACAGTGAAACTATTTTGCATGGAACATGTAAATATGTGGAATATAAGTTATCAATAAAACATTGTTTAAAAGAAAAAGACTGATTACTAATTCATTAGTTACATTTTGTTTTCCTGTGCATGGATACAGAAAGTTCAGCATGAACAAGTCCAAGTTAGCTTATTTCAAAAGCATACACTCTACCTTTGATAAGACATAAAGGGGAAGAAGGTGCACACCTACCAAGAATATTTGGTTACTAAGAAGTAAGAGTCGATTGTCATCATGCTTACTGTTTTTCCTAGCTCGAATAACTAAATTTTAAAGACAGTGTCTTAAACTGATTACATTATAAATGTTAAGTTATTTCACCAATATGTACTTCTGTATTGATCTTTATATTAATCCATTGCAATAAAAGAGATAGTTTAGATAACTTTATTTCTTTATTTACATATGTTTTCATAAGTACATTGCATGTTAAAATCATAATATTCATTTTATGCGACAAGGAAAAATAAAAGCTGCGGTAATATTCAGGTATGTAAGGTAGCATATTAATCTATAGCTAACTTTATCGCACTAAGTAAGAACTCATATGGGAATACTTCAAAATTCTTCTTGATTACTATTGTCTTCTACTAATAGATAGCCCTAAATTAAAAAGTTTTCTCTAAAAACTTTGCTTAGTCATGCGTCCCTATTATTGTAGACCATTTTTTTTTTACTACTATAAAAATACTATATATGGGGTGACTTATAATGAACAGAATATTATTTTGCCCCCAGTTCTAGAGGTTGTGATCTCCAGGACCATGGCACTGGCCACTAGCAAGGGTTCATAAGCAGCTAGCTCCCACAGTAGAAGACAGAAGGGTAGATGGGTGAGTCTGAACTAGACTTCATACCTACTTGCTAACTCAACCACTCTCCATAAAACAGCCTGAGTCCATTCATAAAGGTTCAGTGACCTGACTTTGTATGTGAGTCAGGAACATCTGGGGCATCATATCAATTAAAACCTCCTAAACAAGAGAGACTAATTAGTTTCACTTTGCTTTCCTAAATATTTTTGCAGGAAGTTCGACAAGAACACAACAAAATTTATTTCCAATGTGTCAACTCTCCCTCTGGTTGCATATGCAGCAGGAGTGTCGTTGTATACTCAGAGCGACGCTCAGAAGCACTGTCTTCACTGAACAGTTACCACTTATTCTGCTGCACATGCCAAAGCTGTTGTTGCTAGGAATCAAATTTTCAGCACGTGAGCTTTGGATAAAGCACACGGTTCACAGCCTCACGTGATTTGGGTGTTAGGCAGGTGTAGATCTGTGTTGACATGAACTTCAAGTCACAGTGAGAACGTGGACCAACGGTGATGAAAGGGGCTAGTTGCAGTATTGAAGGAGAAATGTCATTGATTCAGGAATGGTGGTGGTCATGGTTGGACAGTATATTCACTCTGTGGGCTGAACTGGTCAGTCCACCTTGAGTGCTACGGACAGCTAAGGTAGTCTCATGGTTTTAGCAAGACACTTGAGCCTTTTATCCCCCTGTAGGCGTGTTCAGCAATTAGCTTTCAGACACTTGAAGAAAGGAGTAGAAATCACAAACGTCTTCAAATGCTTGGCTCAGTCAAGTGGTTGCTTTACAGCTGCTTGTAAAAAAGCAAGCCTCAATCTCTGCTATGCAAATGATAGTTGAGAATAGCTAGATAATTTCTAGTTATGTATGGCCTCTTTCTTTTCTCATACTGAGTTATGTTTCACTGATACTATTTTTGAAAAAGTTAAAATTTGAATTGAAAGGACTTTTGCGTTCTATCTACATAATCATGTTGCCTGTTCGTTACTTACCATGACCACTTTCTAATAGTAACTCTTAAACATTATTGTACATAAGAATCACCAGGAGAGTCATAAAAATGCCTTATCTTTATTCCCCAATAACTGGGATTGCCATAGTGTAGTGTGAGTAGTCTTCTTTGTATTAAGTTTTATTTTAAAATTCTCAAATTATTAAATTGCTAAATCACCTCCATTTGTGATTTTTAGCTGGAATCCACTCTTCGGAAGCTCCATGAGTCACACAAAGAAGAAATATCTTCAGCATGAATCATGTGCCTCATTTGAAAGATTTTAAATTTAAACCTTTGTCCTGCCTTATTGTGATCCCAGTAAGCAATAGACATTTCTATTCATCTATTTTTCTCCCTAACATCTGTGTGAAAACTTCTTCCCACACGAACAGTCTCCCTGCCAGCCAGCCACAGAAGGACCAAGTTTGGAATGCTATTCTTATATAATTACTGCCTGTGGAAGATGGTACTGCTGAGCATGACATCAGTCTATGAGTTATGGGTTAGACCGGAGCTTGGAGATTCAAATAAGCAATGCCTCATTTCCTTCAGTTTAGCCAGATAGTATGCTTGTCTCTTTATGGAGGAAGTTGATTCCGACGCCAAGATCAGGTGTGATCAGAACACATTCATGCCCTAGCAGTGAGTCATCTCCTATTCTTCCTGCACCTTAGCTCCGTGGGCCTGGCAGCTGCACAGTAAATGGTGTTCAGCTCCTCGCCTAGAAAAGCTGATTTCTACCTAGCGAGATATTGATGAAGGTTGTACGATTCCAGTCAATTTCACTCACAATGGGTAAGCAGTGCCAGTGCGCAAGCTGGGGTGGCTTTCTGAGCAGCTGCAGCCATTTACAGGAACCGAGACAAGATGCAGAGAGAAAGGGGAGCAAACAAGAGTCTGCAAGGTAGATGAGCAAGTCTACCTGATGTCCTATATTTTTGTATCAAAAATTTGCTGTCTCTTTTGTCCCCCACTAAATTACTGAAAGATTTGCTTGCGCTCATGGTGTGATCTAAGGTTCTGGAACTGCCAAATGGTTCACAGAATTTTGAACAACAGGGTATTTATTTTCAGTGAACTACGCTAGAGGACACAGTTTTCTTAGTTTGCTCTTCTGCTTCTTTGGGTTCATTTTAAGTTTGTTTTCAGAATGAACAGACACTACGAAAGGATGGCCTTTTAAAAATTATGCACAACATTTAATGATATTGAAACAGTTCTATTAGATATTTGCAGAGCTAAAAATGGCTAACTTGGAAACTGTAAGCAAAATTCAGAAAGATAAAGATAACAGTGATAAGGCATAACCTGAGCTCTCTGCTCACCTTCCACACCCCATCGAATGCACACATGTAGAGGCACACAGAGGTAAGCAACTAGCCAAAGTCTTGAAAGCGAAGCCTTCCTACCTCACTCCCTTTCTTATATCTCTTCCATGCCTGGACTCTTAGATGAGGTTCAATCCTTTCGCTCTGTGACACGTATCCAGATCTTTCTGGTGACAACATACACTCACCATCCACGGAGATGTTCCTCTCGACTTCCATCTCTTTCCTCCATTTCTTTTTCCATATGTTTCTTTCACAAACTATTTTAAGGGTCTTCTGTTAAATGAACATCTTCACATCTTTGAATATATCATAATACACTAGTATCTGCATATTTCTACCACCTTCCGTAGTTTTATTGGGCAAAGGGTGCCAGTGAATTAAACATCATAATTGTGCACCAGATCTCCAACTCACTGTATTCTGCTTTACTGACTGTATGTTTTTCCTAAGACAGTTTGCCCACTTGGATTCTGTGAGATTATTTCTTACTGTCTCCAAATTTCTTCAAGAAGACATGACAATTCCCTTCTTTCCCTATTGTATTGGTCACCTTTTCCATTCCTGGGACAAATACTTTAACAGTAACAACTTAAAAAGAGAAACTTTTTTTTTTTCACTCATAGTTTAAAAAGAGTTAGCTTGTGATTGACTGACTCTGAGGCAGAATGGTCATAGAAGGGCAGGGTGAAGCAAAAGCACTTACTTCGCTGTCATGTAAATAGAGCACAAGCAGGGCCTATCAGAGAGGAAAGGACGAAGGATAAGAAAATTGCTGATCTGATCCTTACATAGAATTAAATACCTGTCAGAGCAGCTCCCAAGTCAATGAAGTTGACACCTGAGCTTGTCTATGACATTCCATCCCTTGTTCAGTTCAGACCCGAACACATCTCTTTCAACCATCCAGAGGAAATTCACAATTCTGCCTGCCAGGATACAGCTCTTCTACATTTAACCATAAACTCAGGAACTCCTTCCTCAAATTTCAAAACTTGCAACACCACTCAAGAGCTCAACCTCGAATTCCTTCCAGAACTCAAAGCAAACTCTCAGGTGTGAACTCTGAACATGATAAAAAATCAAGTTACATTATGCTGAAATTCTTGGCAGATGAAAGAGAGCAAAGGGGGAATGGGAAAACAGCAACAACAATAACAACAGACCAAAGCAACACAAAACTAGCAGGTTGTTATCTGTTGTTACTCCATAGCAAATATTCATGACACACAATGGCAAAATGTGCATTCCAGTGGGCTTGAGTATGCCCATGGACAGAAGCTGTGATGGGGCAAAACTCTTCCTTCATTGGTGGGGAGGGTGAGCACAGAAGAGAAAATGCAGAAAGCCCCAGGAGCCAAGAACCAGATGAAGACTCCAAGGTCATGCCTCCTTGGCTCCCTCAGACCAGCGCAGAGTGTGTTTCCAGAAGCCCTAAGGGTTTTGCAAGCCAACTATGTTGACAAGTAATCTTGACCTCCACATATATCTCAGGGTCTTTAGCTTCTTTTTTTTTTTTTTTTTTTTTTTAAATAACTCTCCCAGATGCAAGTGCTATGCTACTGACTCAATATACAGTACTGTAAGTACCAAGTACTTCACTTAGAAAATACTAAACTGGGTATACACTTGCTTTCTCATTTGTATCCCATTTCATATCATTCCTCCCAGTCTTCATTCATTCAAGCTTTTTATAACAAAGTACCATAAAGTATATCCCCTAAAGTCAAAAGAATGAAGATGTGATGTGTGCCAGCACCAACTCCTCAAAGTGAATGTATTTTATCGTTTCACAAATACACAGTAATTAATATGGAATATAACAGTGATTGTTGAATTCCTATCATTTTCTTTAGTGAAATTCTGTATTCTTTTCAATTTGCTACGTTTTATTTCCTTAAACTAAAAAAGTAAGACTGGGCATGGTGGCACTCGTCTGTAATCCTAGCTCTTAGGAAGTATAAGTAGGTGGATCACTACAAGTCCGATCTAGTACTGAGACCCTGAACACCCTGCAGACCCTTCCCTAAGACACACACAAAAAAGTAAAAATAGTATTATAAAAAGAGCTTAAAGTTCAATAGAAATACATTTGTTTTTTTCTTAAAATATGTTTCTTATAATGTATTTCCCATAGTTTTTAATGTTTTGATATTCAAGACAGTCTCTGGCAGAGTCTGCCTGGGAAAATTGTTTCCTCCTAGACTGTATGACCTTATTGCATTCTGATACAGTAAACTGATAGCTCTTTAGAGCTTACAAAAGAGGCAGCAGTGCTACTCATGAGGGGGTGTACTCAAGTGACCTAATTAACTTCTCTTCTAATGCCATCATCTTGGGGTTAATGTTTGACTATTTGAACTTTAGGCAGATAAAAGGATTCAATATCTTTCATCCACCTTGATTATATTATCATCCAGAAATATAAGCACTATTTATTTAATTGCCAAAACTAAAAATCTAATGTAGCAGTATAGATGTCTAATGTCTCAAAAAAAAAAAAAAAAACTTACACGTGTAAAAATAGTGCTAGGTGAAAGTGTGCTTTTTAAAAATTATTTTGCAGTTTTATCTTTTTTCTTCCTTTAATTTATTTATCACATCAGCTTAGAAAAAGTTACATTTAACCTATAAAAATAAGTTTAATTTTGCTACAATTTACTCTATAAATTTCATAACACACTCATGACTGTATTCCTCTCTGCCTGCTCCCTTATACTCTTGTAAACAAAATCATCTTGTCTTTCTCTTCAAATATTCCTGTCCCTTATTTCATTGATAATTTTTCCTTCTCTGATCATAAATTTTTCCCCTAAAAACACACTATTCTTCATATGCCTTTCTGTCCTCAAATTTTTCTTCTATTGATTATAATTAAAATATCTTAAATCCTAAGTAAAACTGAGTCATGCTTTATAAATAAAATGAACAAAGATCGCCTTACAATTTTTAAAAGAAACTCAAGGTGCTTTACCAAAATAATTACATTGATGATAAAATGTCTGCAGCAAAGAAGCAAATGTTATCATTAGCATCAACAAAAAGAGCTATAAAATGTACCTTGCTTACTAGTCCTGGAGTGAAACAGTGAGAATAGATTTTGTAAATTTTTGCTAGGAAAGTGACAATTTCTCTTTTTCTTCAAAATTCCAGGTCAGGCTGGGGAGATAGCTCAGCAGTCTAAGCACCTGCCTTTCAAGCTCAAGGACCCAGTGCAATTCCCAGTTCCCCAGTACTGCATGCTTGTGCTGGCCCAGTAACACCAATCATGCCATGCCAGCCCCAATTCCTGGCATGGTGATACATGCCTGAAAGCCTGGTGCTGAGGAGGCTGAGACAAAAGGATCAGTACAAATTCTGAACTGTGCAGCAAGACCCTGTATCCAATACATTTTTTAAAAGTAAAAATTAAAAAAGTAAAATTCCAAGCCAGCCACTAATATTTATTTACTTATCATGTATTTGGTACAGGGTGTCACTACTCATAGCGATCCTGCTATTTTCAGTCTCCTCAGGGCTGGGATTACAAGCATGCACCACCATGCCCAGCCTCAGTGGTTGGCTCAGCTTGCCTGGGAGCCAGGGATCAGCCTAATATTTCATGTGTTAACAAAGTCACAAATTCTTGCTCTTGTCTCTCATTTTCTTTCTTTTTTTCCCCTTGTTTTTATTATGGCTGGCTCAGCCTGCCCTGGGCTGGGGCTGGTGCAGCATGCAGTGCTGGGGATTGAACCATGGTCCCTGCAGTTGCCTAAGGTTGCCTAGGCAGGTGCTTTAGACCACTGAACTATCTCTCTGGCCCCTCTCATTTTTTTGTTACCCTTTTCTTAAAAAATTAATTTACAGAGCATAATAATGATGTGACATTAGAAACAGGAAACATTTAGAAGACCAAGGTGACAGGTATTTCAAGCATGGTTTTAGTATTACACATTACTGTCCTCAGGGTAGTTGCTTAGTTCACAGTATCAACATACAGAGTTAGTCACTGTGAGAATTCTACCCCTTAACTGCTATTTTCAAAAACCTGATGGAAATTCTTAATACTACTGGCTTATCCATCTCATATATATATATATATATATAGTTTTTTGAAGAACATGGTAATATTAAACCATATATCCCATCTTATGTAACCATATCTGTTAATCTGAGCAACAGGTTCGCTGATGGAACAGTGCTCAATCATTATTGTGCAGATATTCTTGTTTTGAAAATCTGTAATGTGTATATTGTTGTATGTTGCAGTGTTGTTTTTTCTTGCTTTTGTTTTCGCTCTTCAAACTAAAAGAAAATTGTAAAAAATAAAAAAATAAAACAACATAAAACAAATTTTAAAAATTTAAAATGGCAAGGAAATAATTAAGGTTTGCTGAAAGGAAAAGTTAACATTTAATTGTTTGATCAAGCTTGGATGCCTGTATTCTGTAATCCAAGCACCAAAGTTGATAATAACAATATGGATTATAGCAGCCATTGCTTATTTTCTACTCTTATTTTGAAATTCTGCACCATTTTTATTGTTTTATGTTGCACTGTTTTTGTCTTTGTTCTTGTTATTTGTGTTTATTTCCTCTTTACAATAAAATAAAATATACACAAACCCCCAAACAACAACAGCAAAAAGAAATAAAAACACTCTAAAAAAAAAAAAACAAAAAAGAAAGTCACAAAACACTCAACCATGTACACATTCTGTATCTAGGAAAG
>PVJA010012209.1:18392-52693 GCA_004027025.1 Myocastor coypus
GTGGACTTTGTATTGCTAAACCATGAAGGTCTATTCTTGGCTCCCAAAATGCTTGTGCTCATCTCATTATGCAAAGTGTATTTAGTTTTTCTATAACAGTCACAGAATTCTTAGCAGTTACAGAATTGCTGCTAAGTCTTTGGGTCTAAGTCCAGACCCAAGGTCTTTTCTTAGACTGAAGGCAAACCCTTACCACTGAACGCATAATCAAAAAGCAAGTTCAATGGATCCAAAATACAGTGCCACAGGATAAACATTTGCATTGAGAAAGAAAAAGGAGAGGGAGAAGTAAAGAAATCAGACCTTAGCAATGCTGAAAGCCAGCAGGACACGTATTACGTTTCAGAGCTTCATGTCCAGAACTGGAGGCAGATTGTGGAAAGATGTGAATTCCAAATGGCTGGGGTTACCACAACCCCATGACCTTGCTGTTTGAATCTCTAAGACATGGTTCTTGGGATATCTTTACTTACCATCTGTTTCCTTCCTCAACATGCATTCCATATGCCTGGAATCTCCAAGCTTCTGCGGTCTCAGTTGACTCTTTATCTTTACTCTCACAGCTTCATACATTGTTGTCAGGGACAGACTGCCTTGGTTTTCCAACCCTTTTATGGAAATTTGTGCAGACATTTTCACGACTTCATAACTCGTACTTTCTATATGCCTGTAACATCAGCAGATATGGGCACGTGCTCAATCTGAAGCCAAGCCCCTTTGGATCATGGCTGCAGAAGTCTCTAAGCATGTGGATGGCTGAACATTATGCGATATACCCAAGAGAGCCACGTTCCTAGATGGTTCTATTGGATCCAAGTGCACAGAGTCTCTCTTCAATGAGTGTCTAATATTTTTGTCATCTTGATTCTTCTTGTTACACTTCGGAGGTATCTTTGTCATTGCAAAATTGCTGGTTTCTTAGTAATGATGATTTCTCAAGCGATCAAGCCCTCCTATGCCCAAGCTTTCAGTTGAGTCGTTTCCTTCTACCATCAAAATTTTTCGTATTATTCAGCTTCCCAGTTTGTTTCTTTTACTCACAGAAAATTTTGAGGAAAGCAAGCAGCAGTATGGATGCTGTTGGCTGAAAATTGGATTGTCTTAAAACTTCCTCTGCCAAGTTAATTAATCTTCTTCCCTCAAATGTATTCCCCAGCAAAGCCTTGGTACGTGAGCAAACTGGATTTTTTTCCCCATAGCAAAACACTGGTAGTCTCTATTTCAACTGCCAATAACATCTTTATGCCCAGTGGAAACCTCTTGAACGGTCTTTCTTGTCCACATTCCAATCAACATTCTGGTCTCTGAAGCTCCGACAAGTACAGCACATCAAACACCGCTGATAACATTTGGGAGATTCTTTAGCCCACCATACCTAGCTTTTCTAAACAAATTCCAAAAGATTTCCAAGACACAGGTCAGGTACAGTAATTACAACGCCCCATTTCTCTGGTACCCGTTTTCTGCATTAGTCAACTCTGCCGTGACTGTGACTCAACACTTAACACCTGCAACTTGAAAGAAGTGAAGTTTCTTTGAGTTCAGTCCACAGCTATAAAAGCTCCAAGGCAGAAATGGCTTGGGGAAAGCATGGGATGGAGGAAAGCAGCTCCTACCATGGCAGATGCCAAGCACAGAGAGAAGGGAAGAAGAACACTCTGCCTGCCCACAGCAGAGTAGCGCACACTAGCAGTCAGACTTCATCTCTCAAAACTCTACCAGCTGTGGATTCATCAGAGTACCAGTCAACCAGTGGCTGTAGTGCTCTACAGTCCAATCAGGTTTTATAATTCCTATCAGCATATGTGAAAATTGGGGAGGACAGTTTATATTTAAGCCATGACAGACCATTTGCACATCAAACATTTTAATGAAGTTTATTCAGTAACTACTAAAATGATTTTTACTATAAGTACAGTTACATTTTTGCCTAGAGTTGAGAGTATTGAAAAGTCTATTAAGGTGAATTCCAATTTAATATTACACATGAAACAAAGGTGGCATTCATCATTTCTACATTTCCAGAAGCAAAATAGGAAAATTTAAACTCAGTGCCTTATACTGTGAGGTTCAGAGGTCAGGCTCTTCCTGTGAAAGTCTGTACAGATATTTCAGCTAGAGACACAGTAGGGATTTGCATACCAAGAGCAGATGGTATTGTAACCGTAAATAGCTTAGAAAGCAGAGATGGCAATTTCAGCCAATTATTTCCTGTGCATGAGTGAGGAACAAGTAAAGGTTAAACTTTGTGGAGCTAACCTTCATGAATCACGTCACATTCTCATAGCTACAGAGCCTCATTAAATTATGAGATTCCATCAGAAGATTTTAGATTATTTTTTCTTTCCTATATCTTTATACGGCGACTGTAGAGTAATATCAAAAGTTATAGCTGAAAGGAGTACAAAATATAGACTATGTCTGCAGAAGGAGTACTTAAATAAATCCAGAGTCAAGGTGAGACCGAATGAAAGAGATCAGAGGTATTTCAGTTATTTTTCACCTGAAACTATATGAAATTTTAAAGAGAACGTGAATCCTAGCCTCACTAACATAGACGTTTAGACTAAAGGGCTATTTTCTTTAGAAAACATTCTAAAGAGGTAAAGGAATGACAAAATTAGATAAAGATGTCACACCTATAGTAATTATCATAGAAGTCATTTTGAACAACTCTGGTTCACACTGTGTCTTGATCACTTTTCTCATTGCTGAGACAAATTCTTTACACCCAAAGTTAAAGGAATGAAGGTTTATTTCAGCTTATGGTTGGTAGAGGTTTAAGTCCATCGTCCAGCGGCTGCAAGACAGGGAGGCATGAGAGAGGGCAACTCAGAAAGGATACAGCTCATGGTGAAGCAGGGCAGGCAGCAGAGAGCCGGCAGCCCGAAACAACAGAAGCAGCAGCAGTGCCAACAGCAAAAAAAAAAAAAAATAAAATAAAAAAGTGCCTTCCTTTGTTCCTTATGTTCCATCCAGGTGATGGTGGGGTATCCTCAATCCTGGCATCCCAGCCTTAGTTATAGCACTACATCCTTCATCCCAGCATCATACATCCTAGGTACATCCACCTCTGGCAAGCCCTACCTATGACCTCATGACCTCATGAGGCTTTGGTGTATACCTAGATACAAACCATAACATGTGCTAAGAGTGCTAACGGAAAGAATATATAAATACACGTGAATTAGAATATGTGCTAGAACAGACATATAATATAAACAGACAAACAAAACTCTGAGAAAAATCCAACAAGATACAAAGAAATACCTGTGATAGAAACAAGGAATAGTCTTAATAAAATTATCAAAAGGTACAACAACAGTGAAAGAATCAGTAATCCTAAATGGAAGCAAATGGATACTTCAAAAAGTTAAGTCAGAGAAAAACTATAACGAAAACAAAAACAAACATCGATGATAATGGGACAATTCAAATAATGTGCACAAAAGGAATGTGCAAAATTAAAAATAGTAGGAAAAGAAGAGAAGTAATATTTTAATGAATAATGGTTACAAAATTTCATATTTGATGACAAACACAAACATCCAATTTATCAATTCAGAAAGTGAGAATACCAAACCGATCAATGAAAAAGCAAAGCCATCAACAATATAGGTCGAAAACCTTGTGTATGAAAATACATACATGCCATTCACACACACACACACACACACCCCTATGGAGAAAAACAAATACAAAATCCCCACTTTCTTAAGATATAGGAAAAAATAACTGGCATATACAAGAGAATGGGAAAACAGCCTGTTAGACTTACACTTGAAATGATACATGTAAGAAAAAAAAGGGTGGTATATATTTTAAAACATGAAACAAAGCCTCTCTACAACGTAGAATTATATGTACATCTGAATTGTTCTTCCAAATTGATGGGAAAATAAAGATTTTCTAGGATAAAAACAGCTGGAAGAACTCAGTGAAACCAGGTGATCACTATGAGTCTAAATAAATGAATGAATGAATGAATGAATAAATAAATAAATAAATAAATAAATAAAACATTTAAAGAAGATTTCATTGGAGCCATACTTCAAGTAAGTCAGGGCTGGAGGGGATCTATATAGATCAATACCTTCAATCTGAAAAGAAAATGAATGTGAGCTGGAAAAAGCTTTCATTGTTTATTCTCAGGTAAACTTAAACATCATTTCATCACTTAATGAAGTCACACTAATAGTGTACTTGATGATTGCAGTACATGATAAGTGGACTGACTGAAATAGTACCGCAGGCATGTGAGAGGAAACTTGAAGCATTCTAAGTCACAGATTCTCCCTGGGAGAAATCATGACGGAGTACAGGTACAATATACCTGTGAATATGTACATTTGGGTATGTAGCTACCTTTACTTTGCCAGGCCTCCAGTAAATCATATTCCAGGCATAAGAAGCATCATATACAGATATTGTTTTTACAAACATAATTTGCTATTAAGAGGAACCAGAATTTCTTAGACAAATGGCTGATTTTAGAACCATAGCAGGAAATGTCTGAGATTATAGTATCAGGAAAGAACTAAACAGGGGAAACAAATCAAACCTTACAAACTAAAGCAAAGCAGACAGTATCGAGAAGACTCAGTAGGACTCTACGAGCCAAACACAGACAAGAAAAATATATTTTAGAGATCTTTAGAAGAATAACAGGATGACTATGATCAATTTAGATATTTAGCCCAGGGTGGTGGCACATGCCTATAATGCCAGCGCTGAGGAGGCTGAAAATAGGAGGGTCACTATGAGTCTGAGCTGCGTAATCAGACCCTATACCACATACATAAAGGAAAAAAAGTTTGCATATTAATATTTATCATGTTTGAAAACTTCTGAAAGTATGTTATTAAGGTTCTGGTTTTTAATGTTTTAAATTTATTTGGTACAGGGTCTCACTATGGAACTTCAACTTGTAGTGATCCTCCTGTTTTCAGTCTCCCCGGTCCTGGGATTACAGGTGTGTGTACCATCCCCCGGTTTCAAGCGGGTGGTTCAGCGTGGCACCTGCATGGCATTAGGTACTGGGGATCAAGCTGGGATCCTGTGTGCTTGCCACATAGACACTTAGATAGCCCAATCTCCCCAATCTGATTATTAAGGTTTTAAACACACAAAAACACAACAATGTAAAATGATGACTATTAATTAACTTGATTGATTGATTGACTGATTGATGGAGGGATATTTTTGTATTTTAGGCAAGGGTCAACAGGGTGTTCAGGGTCTCACTACTAGATCGGACTTGTATTTATCCACCTGTTTACAGCTTCCCAAGAGCTAGGATTGTAGGTGTGCACCACCACGCCCAGTCTCAACTGGCATCTCAGCGCACCCTGGGAGTCGGGCCACAGCAATCATGGGGGCTGATCCCCTGTCCCCTGTGTCTGTTTGCAGGTGCTTTGATCCACTGAGCTGTTTGCCTGGCTCAATTAGCTTTATTTAACCCTCTCATAACATATACTTCTCAAACATTAGACCATACACCCAAAATTCATGCATTTGTTATTAATTGAGAACTTCTGAAAACAATCTGCTTCTTAGACCTTTGTTTCTCTTTGTCGCAGTTTCTTCCAATACCCAGTAATAGCCCTTGTAGAACTATGCCAATAGCTTATATCACCATTTCCATTTTTCATTAGAAGTTATTCTGCGAATCATTTCCATACAGATGATTTCAACTATATTTGTCCCCCATAAGTAGGAGGGAGCTATTTAAGTTCTGAGCCATTCTATAAATCATGCTGAAACTTCAGAATACAGTATCTTTTAAAAGCATCTGAAGATATAGTGGAAAAAAGAGAGTGACTCTTCCTTAGAAAATCAAATTGTAAGGAGATCTAGGGCGGCATGCTTTCACCTGTGAATATCTCCATAGGGTTAATGTCTATTGCCTTTGCATGGTGTTGATACAATTCACATGATATCAATATATTTTTGTAGGCTTTAGAGAAGTTGAACATTTCTGCATCAGATAGGATGTACATATGTCTAAACTTTCTGATAAAATTATGCTCAGTAGAGGCATTACTTTTATCATCTTATACATGTGATCATAAGAAAAATAATTCAGGTACTATGTTCATTGCCTCAGGCAGCTGACAGTAATTAGAGGTAGAATAATGTCTAGAGGATGTAAACTATTCAGCCAAAAATAAAATCTATGAGTGTATTATTAAACATCTTACATCAAATTCAGAGATACATTTCTGTGAGGTGTGTGTGTGTGTACATGCTTGGGCTCCAACCGAGGGCCTAATTCTTTCATAGTGCTAAGTTTTTCAAGAATGGTACATTACTACTCCATCGAAGTGTTTTTAGGGAAGTGAGACATATTCAAAGATACATAATTTCTGAATGAATAATGAAATTGGATTATTTGATTTTGTGAGAATTTTCATCTTAATCAATCTTTAGTAAATTACTGTAAGCCTTTTTGTCCTTCTTGATGAAGATGATGATAATAATTACAAATGTATGCTAAAAGAAAGGCATTTCAGCGGTTCTCAACCTGTGGGTCACGACCTCGGCTGGGGTCGAACGACCAAAACACAGAAGTCGCCTAAAGCCATCGGAAAATACATATTTTATTTTATTATTTTATTCTGAATCATAACTGTAGCAAAATTACAGTTTTGAAGTAGCCACCAAAATTATTTTTTGGTTTGGGGTCATGGCAACATGAGGAACTGTATTGCAGAGTGACGGCATTAGAAAGGTTGAGAACTGCTACTATTTGATGGTATTAGGCATTATATACTAAATAAATAGATGACAATCTGTGAGGGATATACAGTAATGATATTTTGCTCACATACTCTATATTGCTAATTTCAGTCAAGATTGTGAAATTATGGAAATGCATTTTAAGAATTTGTAGTGTTGGGCTAGGGTGATAGCTCAGTGACATAAAGGCCTGCTTGCTAAGTGTAAGGTCCCAAGTTCTATCCTCTAAAAGAAAGAAAAAAAACAAGAGAGAGAGAGAGAGAGAGAGAGAGAGAGAGAGAGAGAGAGAGAGAGAGAATTTTCAGTGTTCCATACTAGTATTTGTCTGTCTAATGTGTTATTAAATAGAAAATTGAAACTTTTTATTTTCTCATTGAACAACAAACAGCACAACTGCTAGGTAGGCATTACATATTGGTGGGTCTGAGGGACAAAGCGAGGTCTAAAATAGCATACTCTGACACAGCCAAAGAAAGAAAGCTTCATCGTATTATGTATTCATAACTAAGTGAAAAGACCTCAGGGTGTAAAACACTTATAAATATTTGTTAGTTCTCAGATCCTAAAAAATTGGATAAGCACTTGACATTATAGGGACACATGTGCACATGTCTTTCAATAGAATGCCTGGCCACCTTGGCCACTATTTCTAAAATAAGTCATGTAATATTAGCCGGGCGTGGTGGCTCACACCTGTAATCCCAGCACTTGGGAGGCTGAGGCAGGAGGATTGGTGCGAGTTCGAGACCAGCCTGGGCTACAAAAGTGAGCGCAGGACCAGCCTCAACTGCATAGCGAGACTCTGTCTCAAAAAGACAAAAAAAAAAAAAAAAAAAAAGTCATGTAATATTAATATATAAGTCATAGAATGGAGAACACTCTTTGAAGGCCTTCCCTCTTTGAGATAATAAGTCATTTGGATTAGAGCTTTTTCTTTCCTTCATAAGTTTCTTATATAATTAAGGTCCTTGACCATTTAAAAATAATAAGGAAGACATTGGCATACTATATCCACTTTTGCAAGTGACCTTGAGAAAAATATCAGTAAGCATCGTATCATTGTAGCTCCTTAAACATTGGGTGTAGTTATTGTACAAATAATAAGCAAACGCTTGGGTAGATGTCTGTTTTTAACTCTATACACTTTTCTTGGCTCTAGGTGTAAATTTCCCTTTGTTCACAGCCATAAAGTTTCCCTGTACTTCTGCATGGCCACTGATAAACTGAAATCATTTGTCAAGCATAAAAATCTGAGGATTTAAGGAAGATGATAGTTCTTGGTGGCATCAGGCCTCAGGTTCCTGGTGACAGCAGTCATGTATATGTGCTTTAATGCCTACTATGTGCCAGTAGATTAAAAAATAAATAAAATATAAAATAATGTTGTACAAATGCAGCTTATATTACTTTTAATAAGAGCCCAAGAAGATAATACAAATAAAGATGTATAACATTTAACAAAGGAACAATTGCTACACAAATAATTCTTTATCATTTTTTTTACAAACCTAGATATTTAGAAATAAATATAAATGAGAAAGTGAAAGATCTCACTAAAACAAAAAAATTGATGAATCCAACACTTGTGGACTAGGAATTAAATTTTCAAAATTAGTTATCACTCCAGATTAGTTAGATTCATCAGTCCATGTGAAGATTCCAATGGCAATTTTTACAGAACTAGAAAGAACTTCTAGGGGCTGGGGAGATAGCTTAGTAGTATAAGTGCCTCCCCTGGCAAGCACAAGAGCCTGAGTTCTTTTTTTTTTTTTTTTTTTTTTTTTGTGGAACAGGGGATTGAACTCAGGCCCTTAGGCTTGTCAGGCAAGCACTTTTCCTACTGAGCTCTTTCCCCAGCCCAAGGGCCTGAGTTCAACCTCCAGTTCTGCAAAAAAAAAAAAAAAAAGAAGAAATTCTAAAACTTATCTGGAACCATGAATAATCTCGATAACTAAAACAAGCTTAAACATGAAAAAAAAAGTGGAGACTTCACATTGTCCGGTTTCAAATTTTTTATAATACAAAGTAGATGAAATGAAATGCCCATAGTACAGCCTCGAAACAGAGACTTTGCTGATGCAGAAGAGTCCAAGGCTGAGAAAGAGAGTTGCACATACTTGATCGACTCATTTTACAAAGACAAGCAAAAAAGAAGTTCAGTGCCTTTGGTCTTGAAAATTATTTTCTGAATGTAACCCCAAAAGCATACCATACTAAAGCAAAAATAAACAGAAGTAGAGAAACAAAGAAGGTGTTCCCAGGGCAGTGGAATTACAAATGAACAAATGGAAACGTATTGGATAGGAGTCCATTAAGCAAGTCACAGTATGTATACCTACCTGGAATGTGAATGACAAATTGAGCCTAGCATGGATAACTTAGTAACCTTGCAAACACCTAGCACCATAAATTAAAGATAAATAGATAGACAGACAGATAGATAGATAGATGTGATAGACACATAAATAATAAATAACCTGCAATGAAATAAATTTAAAAAAATAAAAAAATACTAACTTTTACAACTATCTTTAAAACTAAATTATAGCTGCATGTAGTTACTGATTGGGAAGCCATATTTTATGTCTCAGTTACTCTGCTCTCGTCACTGGCACAAATACCCGATACTCAAAATGAGGGAGGGAATGATATATTTAGCTAACAATTAATGGAGGTTTCAGGGCCTATTCAGCTGGCTCCAAAGCAGAGCAGCACACAGCAGAGAGCAGCCTTTCATGGAGGTGGCACGGAGCTAATCACAAACTCTAGAAATCTGCCCATGACTGCACGAGGCTTTGAGAAAACGACTAGACGTAAACTATACCATTTTGTTTGTAGTTTTTTTTTTTGTTTCAATTTTTTTATTGTTTAAATTTAACAATGATTATATTACATATTTTCATCAGATCAGTTTAGATTAATACATATAGGTATATAAGAGTGATCAAACAACTAAACATTAACCTTTCTAAATCCATACTACTTTTTTTTTTCTTTTCCCCTTTCTTTTCTTTGAAAGTTGACATATTGCATATTGTCCTCACAATCATTCTACAGAGTACAGTGTGTGGGCATGACCCACCTCCCTATTGATGTTGCTTAGAAAAATAAAAAAAAAACAAAAAGGAAAAGAATATACTTCTCTTTGGACTAAGAGGAAGCAGATACATACACAGTCAAAGGTTTTGCAATTGCAGTGGGCCACCAGTGAAGCTTGTGATGTTTGGAGTTATTTATAGCTCTTGTGGATAGGGTTATCAATTACCTCAGTTCTCATTTTATTATCCCTACCCCGCTAAAAAGATTGCTTTACTAAGCTTCAAATTGACCTTAATTTCTCAATATGAATCACTGATCAAAACTGCAGATATTTTGCTATTCACTTTAAATAGAAACAATAGCAAGAATATTTGGAAATTAGGTGAAATTTATAATGTACTGTTTATGTGTCATGACCTTTAAATCTTCTATAGTTAAAAAAACAATGAGATGGAGGAAATATTCTGGAAATTGTTTGGTTCAGTTGTATAGGACAGGTTGGTTTTTAAAATCAATTCATGCATTTTAAGGTTATCAGTTTATTTTTACACTGAGTACATGAATTTAATCCATTATAATAATTCCATATAATTTGAAAATATTTGACATAACTTAGTAGACTTTCTATGTTAATCTATCTTTTCCATTTACCTAAACAAAATAAGCAACAATTATAATAAGCTTTAGTCAGAGATTATCACAAGTAATTAGTATACAAGTAAACTCCAACACTGTATTTGTAAATAAATAATAAATAACCTGCAATGATATTGGGCATTATATACTGAATAAGTAGACAATAATCTGTGAGCGACATAGAGTAATGATATTTTGCTCAAGTATTCTGATATTACTAATTAAACATTTGAGACTTCCGTGAGGCTTTCTAATTAAATATCAGAGTGATAAGAACATCAATCTAAAGTATTGAGGCACACCTGTGGCTTTAGGAGGATCTGACACTTATATGTTTTATAATCAAGGTCAATAGGAATCGAACGACTGTGTTTTTCCAGTGCTATGTGCTATCTCTTTTGGATTTTGCTCTTGTCTTCTCAGTTCAAATCTGCACAAAACAGTCAACTTCAAGTTTGAGTGTTTGTGAAGCCGGGAAGACATTTGGCAAGGGTTATCAAGTTGCTTTAAAAGATATTACTTAGAAATTACAAATGCGCTTTCTATCAGATAGATTTTAGTCATTTGTTAGTAAGTTTCAAAAGAGCCTGGAGTATGTGTCTGCTAACCATGCTATGAGTAAAGTAAAACACAAAAGTTCTGTCACTTAAATGATGACAATATAATTTGCAGACAATCAACAGACCCTGTCACATGTAGACTTTTTTTTTTTTTTTTGTCTTTTTTGAGACAGGGTCTCGCTGTGCAGTTCAGGCTGGCCTTGAGCTCACTTTTGTAACCCCGGCTGGTCTCAAACTCGCACCAATTCTCCTGCCTCAGCCTCCCGAGTGCTGGGATTACAGGCGTGCGCCACCATGCCCGGCACATGTAAACTTTTTGATGATGCTAAATGTAACTTTTCATGTTGTTGAGTCATAGCTATAGAACTTGCTTTATGCTTATTAGTTTTAGATTACATACACATATATGTATGTTGATATGTATATGCATATGTACATATATGCTGCCTTTAAATTTGCAAAGGGTCTTGCTACATAGCTCTCACTCATAGTGATTCTCTTGTCTCAGCCTGCCCAGCACAGGCATTGTAAGCATGCAGTGCCACACTCAGTTTTAGTGATTTGCACTACAGAACAGCATGTGGTACCAAGGATCAAACCTCAGTCCTTGCACTTGCCAGGGAGGCACTTAGACTACCCAGCCCTATACACGCACATTTTACAAATTTTGACAATAGGACAGGGGACTTATCTTTCAAATTTGCTATTCCTCATGAACTTTGAATCCCTGTAAGCCTCACTTTGAAGGCCTTCGGCTAATGTCAGTAAAATAGACTGAAATGAGCTTTGATGCGTCATAATATTGCCCATCATCACAAATATCTACATCTTTGGCTCTAATGAATTGAGCTCATACTACGTTTACTTTAAATTTGCCATATGAGGTAAAAATTTAGGTTGGAATAAATTCCAAAATAATTAAAGCAAGTTATTATTGATATTATACACACTTAAACCAACAGTGAATTATATCTCATAAGTCAATATCCACTTACATTATTTGGTAGGCTTAATTTATACTGCCTCATATGCCTCCTTCATGGGAGGATGTAGTACTCTCAAGACTATATTTATAACACAGAGACGTATAATGCTCTCAAGACTGATGAAATTTGTGACTTATACATGCTCTGAGCCTAGCTCTAAGATGGACTGCTAATGCAGTGAGCACTTCCTTGCTAAACTTCCATTTCTTTCCATGGATATATTAGCTTGCGTTCAGCCATCAGAGCAGAACAGTTTTACTCAGTTCTGTCCTTTTGCCCCTGTTCCAAACTATGTTGTGCTTAGCAAATTAGGGATGTTTCATACCACTCTGGCATCAGTATTTGGGTCACAAACTTTCATTTTAAACAACTATTAAGCTCAAATATTCTGCATCATATCTATTTCTAGAGAAGATTCTGTTATACTAAGATTATTTAGCTTATAGTGTTTGCTTGCAAAGTAATTATGACTGATTTTACCTCTAACTTTTTCATTTATGGGAAAAAAATCACAGAAGAAAGCAGACTTTATGAAGATGTTTACTGCTGTGTCAAAGATGCAAATAAACAGTTAAGTAAGTATATCATGTTCCAATAACATTCTACTCACCATCCAAATAGAAAGTTTCAAACACTAGGTTTGTCCTCAGTTTCTGTTTTCAGCTATCACAAGGAAATTTGAAAAGCACAGCACAGAAGAAAATGAGAGACCAACCTTTCATTTTAATATAAGAAATGCTCTGCGCTCATTTCTGTATCAACTATCACTCTACTATCATATCTTTTATTCTTTCAAGCAGGTTATTGATTTTTCATGGTTTCATCTCTCAACCAAAACTTAACAAGAAAACATGTTTGTTGACTTGGGCCTTGATGTAAAATTGAGTTTAACTCTTTTTCCAGTAATATGTTTGTCAGTGGCATAGCAATTTTCTTGTCACTGAAACTAGTGGATCTCCTAAATGCTCTGCTCAACAGAGTATAAAATTATTGTTTTCTTCATCTTGATTGTTCAAACCAACAAATGCTAATTTGAAGAAGAAAGGTGTTTCCAGCGAATGCATTACATTCCACTGAGTTGAAACTAATTCTTCTGCTATGGTAGTTCTTCCACAGTTTTGAAACTAAGCCAAGAAAGTAGTTACATCCCTAAACTGCTCCAAGTATTGGTGCTGCCTGTGCAAAACCCAGAGGTGGTGTAAAATCCTGAGCCTGCATCCTGGATGGTTGTGTATTTATCTATATTTTTACGCAGTTAGGAAGGAAGGAATAATATTTATCTAGGAGTTTTTTTTTTTTTTGAAATATGCAATTCTCATCACCTTAATTATACCTCCGACTCTGTCACTTAGATGACACTATGAAGGGATAGAGAAACCTGAGGTGACGCAAATCAAATCCTGAAATACCTTGATGAGCCCAGATTATTTCATCGAACTCCAAGGAACTCTCTAAAAATGATTATTTTAGTTAATGATGCTTTATAAGATGTAGTATTTTGTTTACACTTTTAAAGTGTTTAAATGGATAGGTTTCCAATTTTAAAATAATATTGTTTTATAAAGAGAGCGAGTTTCATTTAATACATTTTTTCTTATATTTCTATCTTTATGTTCAAGTTCCACTATAGTAACATGAAAATTAGTAATTAGCTCCTAAAAGAAAACTCTGCTCCCTCATTCAGTGTTAACTTTCCCAGTTTTATGTAGTACAACAAAATGAGGTGAAGCTTTCCTACACCACAACTGTTATTTTGCTTTGCCAAACAACCATTTGATACTATATATTTCCCCTACTCTTGTTCTCCCCCCCACCTTTTCACTTTTCTTTTCCCCAAAATCTTAGTTGTAGGAGAGAATTTTCCTTCATACTTGGAATTCTCCCAGCAGTTATGTTCAGACTTCTGTTAGCCCACATTTTTGATTGGGCTACCAGAATTTAACGATTGGTGGCCCACTCATTTTGCACCAGAAGGAGTCATTAGCGGTGATGAGGCCGTGGTCCTCACGCTCTTCAGTGGGATTGAAAATCTGTTTGTTGGTAATTGGCTTACTGGAATGCTGAGTTTCACGTTTCTCTATCAATTTACATATTCATACAATTTCACCTGCCCTCTGATTTATAATTCTTTTATGTATATTTACACGACAATCTTCCAATTTACAAGTGAAAAGCCATCTAAAGAATTTTGATTGATTTGAGAGAGCCTTTATTTGCATGAATATTTGAGAGTTCTAGTTGAAAAGAGATTGATTAATATGATTCTTATTTTCATACATCTATGAAGATGAGGTATGCTTCATTTGCAAATGAAACTCATATATACCTTTAATTCTATAATAAATCAGATTATTTTGCTGCAGTCTAATTTCAGATATTATATATATATATATATATATATATATATATATATAATATTTTTGTATATCGCCCTACAATTTAAGAAGCAGCATCTAGAATTTGCTTCAATAAAATACCAATTTATTGATTAAAAGATGTCTGCAATCTGCTAATTAAAATTAGAATAGTCCACAATATTCTTGGCTGTGCCTCAACTCTCTTTTGCTCTTCAACTTTCTGAATACTTTTTGAAAACATATTCTAACAGTTAGTTGCTAGGATGTCCAAGTATATGAAAGTAAAAGCACTCTAGAATCAGCATCACTTTACATCTATAGGCTTTAAATTCTTTCTCAAAAACAGACATGAGGGGTGCTGGGGAGGTAGCTCAGTAGAATAAGCACTTGCCTGGCAAATGCAAGGATCTGAGTTCAATCCCCTGTTCCTCAAAAGAAAAAAAAAAAAAAAACAGACATGATACATTTCCACAGATTAGTAGATTATTGAATGAATTTATATGTGTGGCTCTGAAACCTTTTATGCTTATATATTTGGTATATAAATTTCTGTCTAAAACATACACCCAAAAACCTAGTGGTTAAAAACAAAACAAAACAAAAAATCAACACTCAGGAACCTAGGAACAACCCTGTAGTCCTATTTAGGATCCACACACATTACCACTAAACCTTTGTTTCATTTAGAAGCTGGAATCCTCATACACCAAACTTAGTGGAAGAAGTTTGCACAAGGTGGGGCGTATTAGGAGACGAGATTACTGCGAGTCACAGTGGAGACTGAGTATCATTACCACTCGATCTAGTGAATACACTTCAAGAGTCTTGCAGGGAGGGCTGGCGAGATAGCTCAGTGGACTAATGGCCTGCTTAGGTAAGAGTAAGGGCTGGGATTCCATCTCTGGCACCATATGCTATGCCGGCCCCACTCCTGGGTGTGCTGAGCCAGTGACTGAATCTGGGCATGCTGACATGTGCCTGTAGTTCCAGCACTGGGGAGTCTGAAAACAGGAGGATCACTGTGAGTCTAAGCTCTGCAGTAAGACCCTGAAAAAAGAAAGAAAGAAAGAAACTTCAATATAGTCTTTATGAAAAAGAGAAAAGATAAATACATGTAATTACATATTTTAAATAAAATTAACAGATATGGGACTACATAGTATCAAATAATTATAGTAAATGATATGCAATTATATAATACTAAATTATCACAGACTGATCAGTCCCACATCCTCCCAAATCAGTGGTTGGTGAAGGCTTACATTATAGAGATAAGTGGTGTGAGTTCAGGGCTCCAGCAGGATCTAAATCCTCTAGCAGAATTTGAGAGTCTCCAGAGGCTGAGAAAGAAAATCTCTGGCAATGTATATTTATCTGGTTTTCAAACAAAGGAAGGGGATGCTGTGGAAAACATAGGAGCCTCAGCAGGACCTTGGTAGTCAGTTGAAATACTTTTCCCAAGTAGTCAGTTATGCTAATTAGAAGACTATCCTACTATCTCCAGGTTGACATTCACCTTAGGAATAAGACACCTGCAGCTAAAATGACGTAGTTCATAGAGATTGGATCCAGGCATCCTCCGCTGTAATCTCATTGGGTCCTTTGAGGTTTCACAGCTTCACCAGCCACCAAAGGCTTGAACTGCAGGCACTGCTTCACAGAAGTTCACTTTGAATCCACTGCCTGTCTCTAGACGAGGGGCCTAGGCCTGGGATACACTCGCGAATAAAGATGAAAAGCCAATTGGTTAATATTAAATCCTGCTCACAGCCACTTTGTAGAGGTCTCCATCATTAAATTATGTAAATAAATTAATATAATATTAAATTTATGTGTGGCATTAAGTATAAAATCATATTTATGTTAAAATTAGGTTAAATATTTTAAACGTTTTTCTATGTATAATTATGAATCTTTTAAATATTTTGATTGGTGATTGTTATAGCACATATTATGCATTTTATGTTTTTATCACTGCACCTACATTATATTTACATAAATATAACATGTGGTCATCACATTGGTAACTAAATTATTCAAATAATTCATATATTAGCTTTCAATATCTAATGGGGAATATTTCTTTCTTGTTCTGACACTTTAAATATACAATGCTAAGAAAAAATGCAATTCTTTATAGCAGCAATATACATGACACTCCAAATATATAACTGCATCATTTAGGTTTGTAATTAAAATTTTAGAAAGCCATATAAATCTCTTGCCACAGCTATTTAACGGTTATTGTAATAAAACTACTTAAAAATTGACATTTCAACTCTATTTTCATTTCATAAAATATATTCTTTGAGTTTTTTAATCATCTCTCTTAGTTACTTTCCTCACGGCTCGAACAAAGTTCCCACCAATCACAAATTGAGAGCCTGGGAAGCAGAGGTGGAAGAAAGGAGCCGGGGAGGGAGACCGCACACACTCGGGTTAGCTTCCGGGGGTGTACTGTGTACCTTCCCAGACAAGGCCGTTCCTCCTCATAGCAAGCCTGCTACGGTGTCCCACATGGTCCAATCCTCTTCCAAAAGCCCCGGCTATGAGTACATGAGCGTCTTCTGGTACAAGTAGGTCTATAACTCACAACATCATTTAAAACTACGTATCAAACTGTGATCCAAGTTCAGCCAGTTGTTCAAGAAATAGTAGATTAATATCAAGAAAAAGGAGATCTGTGCAGACACAGATATTAATAATAATATTGTATGATAATTTGCTATACAGGAAGAACATTTTGTGCAGTATATAAGTAATCTAGAGAGGACTTAAAGTAAACGGGATGGTGTGCATATGTAATATATAAATAGTGCACTACTTTAAAGAATTCAAACATCCTTGGCCATTCATGCACTGAGGGAATTGGAACAAAACTCCCATGCCTATGCAATGATGTCTATACATAGTCACCAAACAGTTGAAATAAATAAGATGAAACAATAACAATACAGAGCAAAATGATATTTTTGAAGCTTTGTGGCAGCTATAAAAACTGCTTATGTTTGTGAGAGGACAAAAAACAACTGCCTGTCTGCATTTACCCAGGCTCCCTGGAAGGAAGGCAGCGTAGATTGGCCCGTATCTTCCATGTCCCTTCTTCCTCCATCCCTTCACTGCTACTCACCCTCTATCTGGGAACTTTTCACTAGTTATTGGATAATATCCAAGGGTATTTAGCAAGTATTCTCCTCCTGCACAGTTTTCCAAGGGGTTCAGCAGTTCCTACCATTCTAGACACCGTTGCTGCCTCTTTGCATGCGGGCGGAGAGGCTTGATCATTTCTTTCTTTCTTTCTTTCTTTCTTTCTTTCTTTCTTTCTTTCTTTCTTTCTTTCTTTCTTTCTTTCTTTCTTCATTTATTTATTTGGAACAGTGTCTCTCTATATAGCTCAGACTCATAGTGATCTTCCTGTTTTCAGCCTTCCTAGCTCTGGGATTACAGGCATGCACCAGCATGCACTGACTCATTCACTGGTTCAGCAAGGCCTGGCTGTGGGGCTGGCATGGCATGCGGGACCAGGAATCAAACCCTGATCCCTGTGCTTGCCATAGCAGGCACTTAGTCTGCTGAACTATCTTGCCACATTGGTTTGTGCATTTCTCAAGCTTCCCAACCTCAGTAAATGGTGATGAAGACAACCAGCCTTCCCAAGGATTGACCCCAGAGTTTCCATGGTCACACAGTAACTGTCAATCAAAGTGTTAGAGCCTGCTATTCTTTCCTTAAGTTGCCCACCACCAGGATCAGTACAGCTGGTTTGTAGCACTTATTTACTTGCAGCAATAATCAGGCTTTCTCTGGGACCAATTTCTGGCCTGCTGTTGTTATAGAAAGAGTACTCCCCTCATACTTCTTCAGTTAGTGTGGAAGGGCTCCCTCTGGTTTCGTTTTAATTTAATTAGGTTTATTGGTACAATTTGGGTCTCTACAATGATCACATTCATCACAGGGAATTTGTGCCTGCGCATGATATGCCTCTGTCTTCCTGACAGTACTCTTCTGCTACACATGTCTTGTTAATATACAGCCTCACTCTGATGTTCTGGTGAATGAGCACAGGGTTTATTTCTTGGATAGTACTGTAGCAGAACATGTCCTTCCCAGCTCATAAACTTCACTTTGTTAGTTGTCAAGCTTATAGTTCTGGTTACAGTTCCTCTTGCTTTTGTTTCTTAGAAATAGCTGGTCACTGTGATGCATATTGTAAGCATCAATTCCAAATTGACCAGCCAAGCAGCCTCAGTATTTCCTGCTGGCTTATCTCATATAAGCTTCAGGTTACTCGAGATCAGGGAATCACATTTTGGGGATGAGTCTCTTGATGTAAACTAAGACTGACTCCAAATCCTGGGTGTCTTCTTGATGTTTCTTTATGCCATTGTATCCGGTAAGTGAGTAGGGAAGATCAACCATCCGACCTTTTGTGCACCAGTCCTGGCCCTCAAAAATGGGGCAATAATTGCTCCAGGTATCAAGGGGAAGGTGAGATCTGAAGATTTCTGGAGTCCTCTCAAATTTCTGGAGGAGGATTCCTGGCTTCCCACTTGAGCAGCTCACATCAGATCCCAAAAGGAAGAGGATGCAGATTGTCTGTCTGTCTGCCTGTCTGCCTGTCTGCCTACATGTATTTCTGCCTGCCTGGTTCTAATAAGACCCCCCCCCCCCAGGGACACCCCAGTTAGTCTGCCAGTCATGTTTAGTTTTAGCAAAAAAAGAACTTAATGAACGCTTGCTAGTTAAGGTCACCCTCAAGGGAAGCTGTGATTGGAATGTCTAACCTCTGACTGCCTGCTGAATGAAGGTGAAGTGAGGGGAACAGACGGTATAAGCAATAGGCTGCACATCTGTGCACTAAGATTGGGAAGCCCTGGTTATGGAGGCAGATTGAACCCTCATCTGTGGTTCTATAACCATCAATATGTGGCACAACAGAAGTCTTGTACCCTCTTTAGCTAGGTCAAGCCTAAGTCCCTGTGAGGGGCACAGCCAGGTAAGCATTTGAATGGTCTCTGTCTGAGGGACACCCACACTTAGCCTCCCTCACCATTATTCAAGGATTCGTAACACACATGTAGGAAGTCAGAAATGGAAATTAATTAGTCAGCAGTCCCTGACTGCAGGAAGAAAGACTTTTCTGTAGTTATAAATGAAATCAAACTGCTCTTTCCATGACAATGAACAAAAAGGAAAAAAGAGGGTCGTTCTTCCTGAAAATTTCACCTTGGCATCTTCATTGGCGATTGCATGTGCTTCTAACACCCAAAGCTTTGGTACCCGCTCCTGATTTGTTCACTTCCAGCCAAGTGAACTGGTTACAGCTAGCCCTGGCCTGCATTTGGCCCCAGGCCACAGAGTCCCATGTCCCGTGATCATAAGGTATCATCTAACATATCAACTGTGTCATCAACCTTGGGTGACTGTTAGCAATTCCTTCTGAGTTCTACAGTTAATCTAAGGAAAAGCTGTACTATCAGCCCTGGTTAATGAGTCTCCATGGTCTTTTGCATAGGTCACCTCAATGAGAAATAATCCAGTTGAGTGCTTTTCAAAGACAATAAAAGAGGAGGCAAAAAGCCCATCACCCACTATTATCAGAAACCTGATAAAAGAAAAAAAAAAACAACACCTGATATCTTCAAGAAAATACAGTCTGATAGATGACCATACCTTCTTACTATAATGACTTGAGATACAAAAATAAATGCCTCTTCCATCTGTAAGACACAAAGAAGCCTGACTATCTAGGCCTACCTCAACATGAACTTCTCTTGGCCTTGTCAGGTCTTGATGATAAGATAGCCGGAGCTCTGTCAAATTTGATCCCCAAGAGCCCATGGTCATTGCAACAGCTGAGGGGAAATCTATGGGCTTCCTGAAACATAATGGAATAGAACTGTTTGAAAATCCTTGAAGAGACTGAGTAACAATCCAAAAATCTTAAATAGGTTGGGAACTGCAGAACAAAATGTGATGGCTGTGCTGTTGATGGCGTGATCTCATCCAAGGTGCTTTATTCTGCCTTTGTTTGCACCCTTCGGTCAACACCTTTTTGCCTTTACACAGAAGGACCCCAATTCTGGACTCAACTGGCTTGCGCTCAATCTCATAGAGATTATTTACTCTCTTTGGAAAATATCTCTATAATTCTAATTAATGACACCCAAGATTTCCCTGGAAAGACACAAAAACTCTACTACAATATCTGGCAGAGACTAGTTACAAGGGAGGGGGGAAGCCTCCACATATGTACAGAAGCTCTTGGCTTCTATAGAATCTGGATCTTTGAATTTACAAAAACAATGATTCTCAGACTGTCAGCCCTGGGGAACACCCAATTTTCTACTTGTGCAAATACTTGAATCAAGTCACTGAGATCTACCTCCCATTTGCCTCCGTGCTGCAATAGTCACTGTGCTTCTGGATCACACCCAGCACAGCTCTCAAAAGCTCCTTCAGGAAGGTCCGTGAAAGCAAGAGTAAAAATGCAGAAGGCAGAGGTCAGGTAGAGAGACCTCTCTCCTGGTGGAGAACAAAAGTTGCCGAATGACTGCAGTGCACTAATTTATATACTCATCTGGTTGGTGTCAGGTGAAACCCTTCTGGCAGCCATTTGCTTGCCTAGTTTCCCTGAGGCACCTCATGTTCTCAAGGCTGGATCGTGCTCTGTGGGTGTTTCATGTTCACAGGGCTGGCCTTGCTTTATCTTCAAATGTGTGACCAATTTTCAGCTTCTGCTGCTCACCACCCTTCTTTTTTTTTTTATTTTTTTGGTGGGACCAGGGTTCAAACTCACGACCTTGCACTTGCCCAGCAGGCACTTGTGCCTCGGAGCTATCTCCCCAGCCCCTCACCACCCTTCTGCTAAAATAATGACAAGCTCGTCATATGCTAATAATGAACTACCCAGGTGCCATATGCTCTGCTGTACCATGATTGGTGAACTGTTCTTGAGCCAAAAAGAACCTCTAGACAGATGCTGAGTATATCCTGTTACAGATGGAAGTAGCTCTATCAGGAATGGAGTCCAACACACTAGCCATGCTGTGGTCACCTTGGAAAAGCTCTTTTGACCAAACTCAGGCACGAAACAGTTGTCTCCAGAGTCTTAAGGGCCCTCTGGGGATGTGACTGACTGAAACATCAACCCCAATCCGAAGACTTTTCCCAGAATTACCTTCAGAGTCATCTTAATCAGAGATGGACCTGTCTTTCATCATATATTCTGCAATCTCAAGCCAAAGTACTGGTGCCTGTACCCCTCAAGCCAGCTCAGCATTCAATGTTGTGTCACCAGCCCTAACCTGCACCTGATATTGACTTGGTGTTCATCCATTCCTATGCAGCCTGGCTAAAGCAATAGATAAGATTAATTATTTCATTCTATTGTCAGAGTGGCATTACAGAACTGCTTCTAGTGGGGGCTTACCTCAGAAGAGCATGTGTAATATACCCAAAAATGATTTTCTGGGCAAACTAAAACAGGAGGGAAATGTAGCAAAAGATATCCCAACCCAGTACACCTCAGTTTGTTAGCGTTCACATACCAATTTTTGTTAGTATTATTTATTGCAAATGGCTGGTCCGTGTGATGCACAGCTGGTCACTATAATGTATATTGTAAGAACAAACTACCAACTGACAAGTCATTCTGTCTCATTGCTTCCTGCTTGATTACTGCACATAAGCCTTAGACTACCAGATATCAGAGCCTGGTAATTTAGGAATAGCCCCTCTTAGCTCCCATTGACATAAAATAAATCTTGAAAATCCTGAGTGTGCTTTTTGTACTTCTTCTTGTCGTTGCTGAAAGGGTTTTGAACATACTGTAAACCTTATCTGATTACCCTTGATGGAGGGCACGTGATAAAGGAAATGAATGAGTGAATAAGCTAGAGGCTGTTAACTCTGAAGGGCTCTAGTGACGCCAACTGATGAAGACAACAACTGAGACCACCACCTGTCGGAGTCAACTGGCAGCATTTTAAACAAGCAGGTGCTACGAAATGGCAGTGGCCAGCAGGACAAGAGACAAGAAACCAGCAGAGTTCCTTGACTGCATCTGGCCCCAGCCAGCAACAAATGGTGGTAGCCAGCAGGAGGCAGAGAGCAGCAGCCAGCTGTGTCAACTCTTGGCATGTAGCACTCGCTGATGTCAACCGGTGGCGTCAGAGCTGCCAGAAGAGCTGTGCTTTGCCAATCACGAGTTCTCTCTGAATCCAGCAGAAGGACCCTTCAGAGACTGGCAATTGCACAAACATGGTTTTCTTTAGGGAATGAATAAGAAACAAAAAGGAACACAAAGGAGGCTTCTCAGAAGCCAATATGAGAACGTGAAAATCAAAGGAGCAGGAATTTACACATGAAAGGAATTTTCTTTCTTTCTTTTTTTTTTTTATTTAAAGAATTTTTTATTTTATTCTTTTCTTGTTTCAGAACTTTTGTTTGTTTATTTATTTATTTTTTATTTATGGCCGGCTCAGCCTGCCCTGAGGGCAGGTCTGGCACAGCATGTGGTGCTGGGGATCGAACCGCGGTTCCTGCAGCTGCCTAAGCTTTCCTAAGCAGGCGCTTTAGACCACTGAGCCATCCTGCCGGGCCCATGAAAACTATTTTCTTCAACAGAAAATTTAAGACTGGTTATTCAGGAGGTATCAGTAGTGGGAGAAGAAAAGATTTTAGGAGGCATCTTACTTGGCTTGTTATATTCATAATTGAGCTGTGTAGCAATCACTCAAATGTCTGAAAAGAACAAAATGTATTTTCTTCTCCTGAAATGGTAAGCTTGAGGAATTTAGGAGGATGCCAGCACAAATACGCAGAAGGCTGCTGCATGCAGAAGTAAATCTAAAGTGGACACAAAGCTCTGTATGTCATCAGCATAGCCTGTTGTCTGCATGTTGACAAAATGACTCTAGCAGAAGAAGACTAAGAAAAGCATCAAGGATCGAGCTCTGATGAAAAACAGATGCTACAAGGGATATGTATTTTGATGAAAAGAATTTATTACAATACCCAAGGATAACTAAATCTAAATATATTAATTGATATAAGATGAAAATCTAATTAAACGTTCTGAAAGAATATGAATTTAAAATAAATATAAAGAACAAGATTTACACTCCCGGGCATGGTGGCACATGCTTGTAATCCCAGAACTTGGGGGGCTGAGGCAGGAGGATTGGTGCGAGTTCGAGACCAGCCTGGGCTACAAAAAGTGAGCTCAAGTCCGGCCTGAACTGCATAGTGAGACACTGTCTCAAAAAGACAAAAAAAAAAAAAAAAAAAAAAAAAAAAAAAAAAAAAAAAAAAAAAAAAAAAAAAAAAAAAAAAAAAAAAAAAAAAAAAAGAAAAAAAAAGAAAAAAAAAGAAAAGAACAAGATTTACAAATGCTTGATTTGAAATCCAAGTAAATATATTTATTGCTCATTTCTTTTAAATTGAGATAATAGAAAATAATTTATTAAAATTTGATATTATAATATTATTGTACATATGTCTGAATATAAAGAAGACATATAATATTACTAACTTTTAAGTTCCATTCTATACCTAAGCTGGGATAGTGATACAAAGGGAATTTATAGAAAGGAAATATATTTTTATATGTCTAGAATCATTTTAAAGGAAATGAGACCTTATACAATGATATTTTTTTTTTATCAGAGACTTAGGATGTTATTTTTCAAATTCAACCTCTCTTTCTTTTACCAGTACACTCATATTCAGGTAGAAGACTCAATTACCAATTATTCTTAAAGAAGATGCACGTAACGTTACTAGCATTTAAGTTGGATTGTACCTAATCAGTAGTAGTGATATTGATAGAAGATGAACCTGTAGAAAAATTTCTATGCTTCCTATAGTTGGAAACATTTTGAAGGAAATAAACTTTTAGACAATAAAAATAAACTTTCTCAAATATCTAGGATTTTGTTTCAAATTCAACCTCACTTTGTTTTATCAGTACCCTCAGTGCCTCAAGATTCAGGAAGAATAACCAATTATCAATTGCTCTTAAAGATTTGCATAACTGCAAATAATTCACTATTTGACCATATCCTTTCACAATTTATAGCACTAGTTTATATTAATCAGTAATTATCCAGAATTTCAGCTTTGTAAACTGAATCATGTTTGAATAAATTACTCGAATGTAAAATAATTCTATTGAAAGACAATAGTTTAATATATAGCTTATTTCTATAATGTTCAATACACAGAAGTTTGCAGAAATTTGTCAGAAGAAAAAAATTAGAGAGAATATTAATTTTTGGTGTGCTTAAAGTAGTGGGTCTCAAGAAATAAACTAATATCACATTTTAACAATCCCTCAAGATGATTTTCATGCATATTAAAATTGGAAAATAAGAGAATTCGATATGGAATTGTATGCTTCAAAACAATGTGTTGGAGAAAAGAACTCAGGTGGATTATCAACGAGATGCTTTTTCTTATACTATGGATCCAAACTTGCCTCTCATAAAATCCAAATGTATTTCCCAGTACCTTGACACAATCTGAAGGCTCAATTTGCATAGCATTAAAGGAATTTCTTTAGATGCTTATTCCTGAATAATTAATCCTAATCTTTGCCATTCTCCAGACAATAGACACTCATCAAATACTTGAAATTCAAAGAAAAACACCCTGTGTTTTACATTTAATATATGTTCAGTTGTGGGGAAACCAAATGGTCCATGTATCAAGTACTTGGTGTCTATTATTTTATGCTGGATAATATGTATATATTTTACATATAATTTACATATTTATATAAAATATTAGATATTACATAATATTTCATATTTTATCATGTACCCAGAATGTGATAGCAACAATGAAAATCATTATAGTTCAAAATGAGAAACAATCTTTCAGCTGTACCATAAATCTTAAAGTAGACCTAAGAGTGAAATAATGATTATAAGAAGGAATAAGATGCAGAAGAGAAAAAGGAGGTAGAGCAGTAAGAACAGAAAGAGAAAACAATTACTATACACTATAATTTGCAAGGTGCCTTATATGTTAGAATGGTTGATTCACCTTTTGATGTTCCGTTTCACAAACTAGGGAAACATAGATATTTAGGCAATTTTTAAAGCTCATATATATAATAATCCTGAGAACTGGAACTTAATATAAAAATTAACTGACATGCAATTCACTTCTAAGGGTTACACTACACTGCATTTCACACAAGGAGAACTCATGCAACATAAATCAGCTTGAAGAAATATGTACCTCATGTGTGACAACGGAACCAGTGAAGAATATCTGTGTGGTTACCTGCTTAGTGGTTGGAAGTGGTACGGGAAGGAGAGAATGAGGTTGCATGCGCAGCACTTTTATGGAATCTACAAGAATGTGGCTGTTGCAAACACAACTTTTGAAGAATGTATTGGGTTATAATACAGAAAAAAAAAAGCTTGGAAGATAATACCAGCTTCAAAGAAATAACAGGGAACCTATGTACAAAAAAGAAAAGCCCATTGTTATACCTTCCTTTCCCTACAGCATTTTTTTTTTCAATTTCTAATTTTTGGAGATCTTCAGTTTCTTTTTTTAGAAATGTATTACCTTTTCCCAGTAAATCTAAGAACACTTCACTTGCATTATTTAAACCAAACAACACTGATGAAAATCAAATTATTTTACATTTTCAGATGAGTAACATGAGCTGAGAAATTAATTTTCTCCTCCAAGTAAATTACATGATTATTGGTATTCAGAACTCTATTGGATAGACTTCATTAAAAGGGTGTAGTTTTGAAAGCAATTTTAAATTTGTTGTTGTTGACCTGTTGAATATATTCTAATATAACTTTCTGAAGTGTGTATTCATAAGCCAAGTATATTAAAAACTTCTCTGTTCTCTGTGTACCTTTAAAATTTAATTTATATGCATAATATCGTAACCACAAGTTTTACTTCTACATAATCCATGGCTGATGAACAATAAATCACATTTTATTTGGAGATTGGAAAAGAGGCAGGTTAAATGATATGGCATGCCATTAAAATATATTAAAATCAGAATAACTGAATGATGCTCTACAAATTGAGTTTTCAGTGAGATTGCATCATTCAGAGAACTAGGAAATATATTCAGAAATTTCACAAGGGGCAAGTTTTGATCCACAGTGCAAAGCTAGAAAAAGTATCTGCAAAACAAATACATGTTTGGTGACACTAAAATTTCTACACATACTTTGATCCTCCTTATTTAGGATCTAAATATTTGCAGCTGTTTCACCTAGAGATACCTTTATATAACAAATAATGAAAACTTCCATGAAATATTTTTGTTGTACTTTTTAAATAAAAGCAATCTTGAAGAAATTATTTATAATATTCAGCAAAAAGAAAGAGAAAATCAAAGACAAACTGCAAGAGACAGTTTTAAATAAAAACACATGAGGAGGTGGGGGCTGGGGAGATAGCTCAGTATAATAAGCACTTACCTGGCAAGTGCTAGGTCCTGATTTCAATCCCCAGTCCCTTACCCCCCCTAAAAAAATTAAAAAATGAAAATAAAAATAAAAAACACATGAGGTCTGGCCACATAGCTCAGTGGACTAAAGCACCTGCTTAGGCAGAGTGCAGTGGCCGGGTTGCTGACCCCGCCTCCTGGGGCACACTGAGATAGAAGTTAAGATTGGGTGTGGTGGCGTGCCTGCAATCCTAGCCCTTGGGAGGTTGACAACAGGAGCTCACTACGAGTCCAATCTATGTAGTGAAACCATGTATACCCTATACTAAATACATAAAAAAGAGACAAGAGTAAACAAAAACACATGAATATATGAACAAGTAATAGCTTTGGCCCTTTGTTTGTTAGTTTGTTGATCTATTATTATTTCTCCTTGAGTAAACAGAAATGTCAATTTGAGATCAGCAATGGTGAATCTTTCAGAAGGAAGTGCCGAAAGTGTAACCCAAAACTCACTCACTTACAGCAGTGTCAGCATTGCAATTACAGCGGCATACTGAGGCTATAGTTTAGAAAGAAATAATTCATTAACTTATTTTGTCTTGAAAGAAAAACCACAACAACGCATGTGCCCCAAATTCACCATTAATAGTGAAGTTAAGTTTTAGATAGTTCAGAGTATCTAATTGTACTCATCCGAAGGACATAAAAATAATAAGCCCCTACTAAAATAATACTGCTACAGAATTTTGAGAACAGAATAGTATACACGGAGCATGATAAGACTGATACTGACAGAGTTCTCAAGTGACATGACTTTGAAATATCTTGATCACAGAGAGTGCTTTTCAAGTGGTTTTCAAAGAATTTGGTTGAATGGTTGCACAGGTAGAAGCAGATATTTCAGTTGAGAAAATTACATGAGGAAAAACCTGTAACTGAGCGAACTGGCAGAGCCTGAAATCACCAGAACCTCAGATACGTACTTAAATAAGTGATGAGCTGATGTTAGTGTTGAGGTAAGAACCTTATGATACTGGGTATGGATTTAGATAGTGATATTTAAATCTCAAGTGCTTGATTTTCTTTTACTAACCTTGAATGGTCATTGTTTGGGTCTTCACTTACCTAAAATTTCTCTGCAGAAGTGTTAACTTGACTATTTGCAAAAGACACAAGTACATATTTGCTAATCTCCAACTTATATGGAAAAGTGTTATCAACGTCAAACCCTATCAAAATCTGTTTTAAATGTCTAATTTGTACTTGTTAAAAATGAACAATTTATATTCTTATTTTTATATTTTATTATGTATATTTTAAAAATAATTTATGTAGTTTGAAATTTTTCGAGTACCATGCCTGAGACATGAAGAAACCCTTCTCAGTGCTGTAAGGGTTCTCAATTTCTTTACCATTTTAACATGTAGCTTTAGACTTTTAGAAATTCCATTTGGCCAGAGAGAATTATCTTGTTATAAGTGAAAATAAAAAAAGTGAAAATTTTCAAATGTAGGTAAATACTGGGCTTGATACTCTATACAATATCTATATTTTATTTAGTTATTTTTATTTAGTGGAGGGTCTATAGGGCCTCACTACACAGATCAGACTTGTAGTAATTCTCCTGTTTTCAGCTTCCCAACTTTCTGATTACAGGCACACGCCAGCACACCCAGTCTCAATCACACTCTCAGCACATCCCTGGGGTGGGGTGTGGATGGCAGGCTGGGAACTGAACCCCTGACCCCTACATCCACTGAAGCCAATGCTTTAATCTGCCGAGCTATCTGGCTGACCCTAATATATATGTTCTTTATTAACAATAAAACAAGCGTTTAAGGATATATGCTTAATTTAGATTATATAGATTTGCTTTTTGCTTCTGGTCTTTATGATAATTGATTGGAAAAGTTTTTTTTGACTTTGGGTTTTTCCTTTTCTCATCTGTAAAATTATGTTATTCAGTTTTCTTCCAACAGTGTGTGAGTTAAGAATTTTATGCCAAGTCTCCTAGTGCATGTACAAAACATTACTGTCATAATATTTTTAGTACTCTTCAACTTTCTGTGTCATGAAAAGTTCATGATTATAGAAAAAATTAAGATATGTTGCAATAGTACAGCTGCAACTTTAGATAAAACCTTAGAAGTGGAGAATTGCAATCCTTTTTCTTCTGCGGAGCAGATATTTTTAAGTTTTGATAAACCTTGACTTTTTTCTTTTTATATTAAAGTTTTTTATTAGTGCATATTTGCAATACACAATGGTCTCATTCTTCATAGGAAGTGTGTGACTGTACATAATATATGTTAATTCTTTTTTCTCTTTCCCCTTCCCTCTCTGCAACCCTTCTTTTCCACACTGACAAAAGCTTTGTTTGTATTTTTCCTACCATTTTCTTACCCTCGTTTCCCTTTTCCATTCCACTTTGTTTCTTTCCTATTTGAACATGTTCTTCCAAGTTCCAAATATCAATCCTTCCCTCTGCTATATAGTTATCCTTTTCTTTTCTCAGGCAAAAGACACAGTATATTATTTAAATATGTGTGTATATGTGTCTGTGTTATAATTCACTAGTTATAGTTTTGTCATGCTTCCATCTGCCTAAAAATGACTCAAATGTATCCTTCTTGATGATACACTATACAAATTGTACATAAAACCATGTATTCTATGGTCATTTTGTATATGGTCTACAAAGTGTCACTACCCAAATCAGGCTCAGAATGATCCTCCTGTTTTTCAGCCTCCCCGGTGCTGGGTTATAGGTGACCAATCTCAATCACCATTTCAGCCTATACCAGGGCAGAACCAGCACAGGATGATGGGTCTTGAACCCCTGTCCCTGTGTCTGCCTATGTAGGCACTTTAATCCACTGAGCTATGTGTCAGGCCCTGGATAACCTTTCATTCTTCATCCTTGTTTCAGATGTTTTTTTCTCCTTTTTATTTGTTTATATTTTTATCTTGCCTTCTAAAAATTTCTCCCTTTAAAGTTGTTTGATTGAGTGAATAATTACTATGTATAATTTTATCATTTGTCTCATGTTGTTGTTATATAACTATAAATCTCATGCCAACGACTAAGTACAGCCATAGGTGGAAAGTTGGAAGTTATCACACATTATCATTTTCTAGTCTATACTTAATATTCTTGTTATTATACATTGCATTACTTTAGCCAAAGTGGTATAGTTGCTGTGATCAGTGAGTCACCCCTTAGTGCCAATATCTATAGTATGGAAATTATAAGTTATACTTCGGTTGAGTTTTAGAAAACTAGGTACCAGTGTTGGGGATATAACTCAGTGGCACAAGTGCCGGCCTGGCAAATGCAGGGTCCTGAGTTTGCTTCCTCATAACAAAAAAAAAAAAAAAAAAAAAAAAAAAAAAAAAAAAAAAAAAAAAAAAAAAAAAAGAAAAAGAACTCTAGGAACCTTATCAAATAGGTTGCATGTTTTATTGAAAGCAAGAATTTTGGTATGTTTAGAAAGCATCTCTATAAAGTATTTATTTTCTAAAGAGATCTCAGTAAGAACATAAAAAAAATTATGTACCATAATTTACTAACATCAATGAAGAAAACAAATAAACAAAAAAGTAGAAAATGTAAAAACACAAAAGCAAGCTGTAGCTCATAATCCCCAGCTGAATTTTCTAAAAGAAGTAACCAAAGATGAGTAATCTGTTGAGAAAATCTAAATAGAAATAATTACACAGGTAACTAAAGAGAAGGGGATCATATTCTGGATTCCTAGTGAAGGTATAGTAATCACAGATTAAAAAAGAAAGAACAGGAACTTAGGAAAAGCATGCAAAGTATCAATGATCAACATAAAAAAGTAGTAAATTCCATCAAACAGACTTAAATTCAAATCCAGGAGTTTAACAAGAATATACAGAATTTCTCATCAGAAGATAGAGTTGTAGTTGGTGTTCATCAAATTAAAGACTAAAACAAAAGCCACAGACTGCAAAAAATAAATAAATAAATAAATCAGTTCAAAAATCTACTAAACTATGTAAAGAAGACAAATATAAGATTAATGAAATCAATAAAAAAATCAGAAAATAATGCAAGGGAATAAAACACTTCTCCACAGAAACAGTAGCAGAAAGCTTTCCAAGTGTGGAAGGAAAATTTTACATATAGATAAGTGACATATATAGAATTACAAATATCCATGCCCAGAAAGAAATTACAAGGCGTGTAATAGCCAACAGTCCAGAAGTTCAACACAAGAACATAATATTCAAAGCTGTCAGAAAAAGGAAACATATTACAAAACTCATCAAAATCACAGCAGATGTCTTCACACGAACCTTTAAATCAAGAAAAGATTGGAAGGAAATATTTCAAGCACTGAAAGAAAACCCAGAGTACTGTACCATACACAATCGCCTTTCAACATTGATGAACCAATGAAATAGTTCCATGCAATAGAACATGGGAAGAAATTCATGACACCAAACCAACCCTTGAAAAGTTTTGAAGGATAGTCTAGAAAAAGACAATGAAGACAGCACTTTCAGCAATCGCAACAGAGTGAGCAAACCATGAAAGACAAGCAATTAAATAGAAGGAAAGAAAGGAAACCAACAACAGAAACATAGGTTAATGAAAACCTAGGTTAAGTTAACACCTAACCACTCAAGTTAGGACCAAGTTCATGATTTTGTTCCTTGGGCTACTATTCTCCTAAAATCAAATTGACAGTGGGGGCCACAAAACGAGAGATGTGAGAATAAACGGACACCAAGCTTTTAAAACGTTGTAAAGCAAAATGAGTTGCAAACATGGGTCACTAAAATTATCATAAACTTAAAAGACAAAAGCTCATGCCATGGTATTTCTAGGTCTTTCAAGCAGTTAAAGGAGTGAAGACATCCAGTGTGTTCCGTGCTGTCATTCACTACCTGTAGAATAGGAAGAATGAATCTTGTAGTGTTAAGGGGCTAAGTTACAGTGCATTTCATAGATCTTCATTATTTCACAGGTGGTGATTCTTTGAAACCTGAGGATGATGGCGTGCGTTTGTCTGGGGCATAGTCTGCCAGTGTGAATGTAGAAGGAAAGTCCAGCCTCTGTTACTCATTGGGCTTCTTCCTATTGAAGGTCGTAATGGTTGCAACACTCAGCTGAGGATGAGGAAGGAAACAGGGGCCCTGTATTGATTCAACATGAATCATGGAGATGTTCATGCTTCCCCCACTGAAGAGGATGTGGGGTATGATATTCACATTTGTTGTTTTTATTAATTCAGTCATGTTAAGCAGAACACTATGATTATATAAATATGCATGCATTCTGAGTACAGAACGTATAATCAATGCAAAATAGAGGGCTGGTTTACCTATAGGACCCATACAAAATCATCTCGTGACAATAATGCAGAATTTAGCTTCTTGCATGTCTAATCAAAACTCTGAATTCCTCTGAGACTCACACTTATCCAGCAGATTATGATACTGTTTTTACATTTTCCATCAGGTGGTGGCAATCACAGTCTTAGGTGTTTCCTTATGGAATTTCAATGCCATCTTTAACTGTGTATCATTGAAAAGCAATTTATTTCCATCTACCCTGCCAGACTTTAAGGGAGACGATACACAAGATGAGTGTTGGTTTGTGATATTTAATTAGCTGAGCACAGATAATAAGCTCTATCTCTTGGCTGTCATCTACTTTTTATCTAGTTTGCCCCATTTGATTTTTTTCAATGATTTTTTTCACACGGTAAGATCAAGGCAGAAAATTAAGTGGCGTGACACTGAAGAAAGCACATTATAAGCATTATCTAGTTACTAATTAGACTCTTTCAGAATGCTCATCTGTAATGATTAATGTGATCTTCACCAAAGAAAAAGTAAGTCATCCTGTATGTGGAAGAGAGTTGGTTACCACTGCAATTAATCTTTCAATTTATGGAAGAAAATTGTTTACTGCAAATTGTAGTTCACACTCACAGATGAATTATTCTGGGTGCTAGTCAAGAGAAAATTAGGCTATGGTCTCCAGAGTTTCAATATTCATTAACAGGATTTAATATATTCTTGCTATGCTGACTTCCTTAGGCCCAGTGACCAAAAATAGCTGGAGTTTTATCACTGGTTTTAATTAAAAATCCACATGCATTTACTACCTGTTCTAACCTTTAAATTTTGCTATACACCCTTTGTGAAGAAATGATAAGTTTGTAGTTACAGTAGAAAAAATTGAAATAAATATGTAAATGTGTTATGAATTGATTGCCTGATTGATTGATTGATTGATTGATTATACCAGGAATCAAGCTCAGGACCTTGCACTTGCCAGCAGGCACTTGTGCTGCTGAGCCATATGCCTGGCTCTGAGAATCTGAAACAAAAGAAATGAGAGATAATGTTGAATGTGAAGCTGTAGCATGATCAGTGAAGTTTTTTTTTTTTCTTTTTGACACAGGGTCTCTCTATGCAGTTAAGGCTGGCCTTGAGCTCCCCTTTGTAGCCAGGCTGGTCTCGAACCTGCACTGATCCTCCTGCCTCAGCCTCCCACATGGTGGTATTACAGGCATGAGCCACCACACCCGACCATGATCAGTAAAGTTAAGCAGCTGATTTCACCCTATCATGTCATTCACATAATTTGTGATTCAGTAACACATTTTGCAACATGAATAATGACATTGTAGGGATAAAAATGTTTCTTTTTGGGGGGATGAAAAAATTTTATTGGGATTATTTATGAATAGCACCTATCATTATTAGTGATAAATGTCTCTCAAATGGTATCCTCCCCATATGAAGTATCCATTTTAAATTTCTATCAGTGAAATAGAAATTTTAAGTAGTGGTTACTATGTATAGTGCATTGAATTGTGAGATTTATTTATTTATTTATTTATTTATTTATTCATTTATTCATTTATTCATTCATTCACTCATTCATTCATTCATTTAGTACACGGTCTCATTATACAACTCAGACTCATAGTGATTCTCCTTCTCAGCCTCTCCAGCACTGGGATTACAGGCGTGCACCACCATGCCTGGGATTCCGGGGCCAGCATGGCATGTGGTACTAGGGATGGAACTGAGGTACTTCTGCTTGCGAGGTAGCTACTTAAAACACTGAGCTATCTCCCCAACACCTGAAGTATGATTTTTAAGCTTTGTTGACTCCACAGGAGTTATGAATAAGGCAATACATGCATATTAGCACCAGTAGGACTATATTCCTTAAAGAGATAGTCTCTAGATTGCACTACAATACTGTTTGGGAACTATTGAGCTACCTCAAAGGCAAGTGTTTGTTTATCACTTATAATATGATAAAGTCTTTGTCTAATAATAATAGATGCTAATACTGGCGGGCTGACTTCTCATTAGTAATATAAGAAAGATATGCATCTGATTTATATTTTTATTTTCTTAAATTATTTTTTCTACTGTATTCACTTATATAATTTTATCTTATGAGGAAAATATCTTACTATGAACAATTTCAGTTACAATGAAAAGACATAGCTAAAGGGAAACCATAAATCAAGGCAGACCCACAAGTGTT
>PVJA010012210.1:0-52660 GCA_004027025.1 Myocastor coypus
CTCATATTTTAGTCATTGTTTGGTGGTTCTACCATCTGAGCCATTAATCTGAAAAAAGAATCAATGCAGCTCCCAGTGACAGTATTTATTCTACATTCACAGACTTTTCTTAGCTCTCCTTGCAGGCTGCCTGCTGGAGAAATCACACCCACACACCTGCCTCTGCGTTTTCGGCAGCCATGGCCTTTCCACCCGCACACCCTTCTCTCAACAACCGGAGTGAGCTTTTCTGTCCTTCCTTAGTCTTGGAATGAACCCATCACCACCCAACCAGTGTAGCTGACCCTGCTCCTTCCCCTGTAATTTTCACTAATTTAGGAAACTGTCTTTTCTGTCTGAGCTAAGGTAGAGACAAAAGCTTTGTTGACAAGGGAAAGGAAATAGAAGTGTTTTATCCCATCACCTGTAGTTAATAAAAAATGTTCAGAAACTGAGAAAAATTCTTGCTGTTATTTTTGTTTTTCCTTATATGATTGTATAAGGGGAGGGAAGAGCAATGATTTTTCAACATCTTTTTATTTATAAAGTCAATGAACAGAAGACTTAAATGAACCCTGGCATTTTTGGTTCTCTTCTTCAGAGCTTATTGCTAAATTGGAGATCTGAATTGGATACCTGCTGGTTCCTGGAACTTTATCATTGTTGAGGAATCAGAGGCCTTTGTAAAACTGTATTTAAAAATAGTCAGTTTCCTGAGCTTTAGTGTCTTGCATCATTATTTTAAAAATGGCATTGTTAACATAATTACAATAATATTACATGGTTATTGCAAAGCCAAGCTACCGAGAAGAAATTGGTATTATCCTGTTTTCCTCTGCATTGTCTAATCACATTCTCCAAGGAAACCACAATAAGTAGCTTGGTGTTACTCTTGCAGAACACATACATAGTGTTGTTCTTGGTTTATTTGGTTTATTGCAGTGATGGGGATTGAACCTGAGCCTCGCAAATGCCAAATATGGGCTGGGGAGATAGCTTGGTGGTCTAAGCATCCACCTAGCAAGTGCAAGTACCTGGGTTTGATCCCTAGTACTGCATACCATGCTGCCTCCCCTCCAGTCCTCTGATCTGGCCACTGAAATTGGTGTGGTGGCACATGCCTATAGTCCCAGTGTTGGGAAGGCTGAAGCAGGAGAATCGCTATGAATCTGAGCTGTGTACTGAGGCCTGGACCAAATAGATAAATTAAAAAAAAATGCCAGGCATACACAGCACCACTGAGATAGCTACATTCCAGGCTTCATGTGCTATTTTTAATCAGTAACATATCATGGAGATCATCCATATTAGTAAATATAGAGTGCTTTCATTGTTTTTATTGGCCACCTGGTGTTCTGTACTGAGGATGTGTGTTGTATGTAATCACATCCTTACTAGTGGCTTTGTTCACAGACACATCCAGAACACAATGGAGAGCAAAAGCCACAAACCTAGTGGGACAAAGATATTGATCAGGTGCACAGGGCCATGCTCAACCTCAGGGCCACGTAAGGTGGAATGGGGACTCAGTTCATGGAAGTCAACAAAGATCCCCCTGAAGATTGCTTCTTAAACCTCTCTACCTGATGGAGGGATCCAGAAATTCTAGTAGGGCAGACAGAGGGACATTCTGAATCCCAAGGCTGTGAGAGCGTGGCAAGGAGAAGCTAAAATGAGCCGGGGGACCTGGAGCACCGTAAGGTAAGGCAAGTGCTTTAAGAGGAGACTGAAGATGGGGATCGATAGGGAGGGCTCTATAGGCAAGTTCTGGGAGATTTGACTTGAAAGCCACTAAAGTGTTCTAAGCATGACTGGGGAAGGATGACAGCCCTTTAATGGTATTCTGGAAGAATCCCTCCAGCAACAGGGAGATGGGCTAGGAAAGGAGCAGACCAATGAAAAGTCTATTCAAGTCCAACTGAAGGAGCTGGTATCTCAGAGCATGATGGTAATAAAGGTAAAGAAGGAGAGAAACGGAAAGAAAGAGCTGTGCAGGAGATAGAAGTGAAATGACTTCATGTTAGGTGGTAGATGTGGAGTGGGCAGGAAAGGAGAGGGAGAAGAATGGGGAGGGGGAAAATAGAGGTAGATTTTAGAGTTGGAAGATACAGGGCAGAAGATTAAGTTCTGTACATAGTGAGATATCTAAGAAATTTCATGTAACTATTTGGAGTTCTAAAGAGAGGTGTAACTTAGAAATGCAAATCTGGTAGTCCTTTGCATGAAGGTGATATTGATACCTCAGGTCTGGCTGAGATGAGCCATGCGACTGCAGAGTGAACAGGCAGAAGGTAGAGACCAGCCACGTCCATTGTTCTTTTTAGTACAACTATGGCAAATTTCATGCTTATACTGTGGACCACCAAAGGGGGCTCAGGATACAGTTTGCAATTTAAGGTAAAAAGCATGGAGTTATAACGAAGACTGTACCGCCCTGTGGCGAAGGCATGACCCTCTCATTGCAGGACAGGTATTGGGACTCTTAGTTCTAGTTCTTTTGTTTTCTTTCTTTTTTTTTTTTTTTGAGACAGTGTCTCACTGTACAGTCCAGGCTGGATTTGAACTCTATGTAACTCCATTTGGCCTCAGATTTTCTTGCTTTGGCTTCCTTATTGCTGGTTTACAGGCATGAGCCATCACATTCAGCTCCAGCTCTTTGATCTTAGGCTAGACTCATCTTCTTCCTTTTTTAATGTCAAATGTAAGATGGTAGGAATGATGAGACATGAAAGTATTTTGTACTTTGTCATTTTCATAATAGATTACAAGGTTACCTGGTACTAGTGTGTTTAAATTTATTTGAAAGTCATAGCAAAAATATGCATCGCTTTCAGCATATGCTAGGCTGACACAGAATGATAGAATTCTATGATTTTTAAAATGTATCTCAAATATTTTTACAATTTGGTCGAAGTCATTCAGTTCTTTTATATAGAATAATACTTAAAGCTATGGGGGTCTGGTGATCTGATGTACTTCAAAGACAGGCAGAGCCTGGCAAGGTCTAGAGAAGGACAACTCATTTGATCAAGAAGGTAGAGAGCTTTTTTTGGTGAGGGATAATAAAAGAATTAGGGCTTTTCATTCTAGAAAGACATAGGCTGAAAGAGAAATATGATTGAAATTTATGAAATAATGAAAATCATAAGATAAAAATGGGCTTATTAAGTCCCAGAGAATAAGAACTAAGGAATAACTTTATCTTTTTAGAGGAATAGTTTTTGGGCCATGTAAAAAGATAGCACTTTTTTTTTTTGGACACAGGAATAGTAAGCATATAGAACTTATCACTCTTCCAGTTTACTGTGACAAAAATCAAATTTTACAAGAGAAGATTTACATTGTTAGGGGATTCATAGTAGATTATAAAACAAAAGTAGAATTATTTAGTTAAATCTCCCTACTCTTAGACAATAACATTATAACGTCCATGATAGAAAGATGATTAATGTCCAGAGGGAATGATCATTAAATGTTTTTATCCAAATCAGGTTTCCTGATTGGACCAGCCAGAGAGCAGAGAGTGCAGAATTTGGGCAGAGAAGGCCTATGTGCAAGTAACTCTGTGACCTTAAGGTTTTACTCATCTATTAAAGCCAGGGAGATAGCTCAGGGGCACAAGTGCCTGCCTGGCAAGTAAGTACAAGGTTCTGAGTTGGCTCCCCAGTTCTACAGAAGCAACAAAACAAAACAAAACAAAACAAAAAAACTCCCCTATTAAAAACCAAAGCTGGGTATGGAGTCACAGCTGCATAATTCCAGTTCTCTGGGAGACATAGGCAGGGAGATTGCAAGTTCAGGCCCAGTCTGGGTAATTTAGTAAAACCGTGCCTAAAAAACAAAACAAAACAAAACCAAAACAAACCCGGTTCAGTCCCCAATACTGAAAAACAAACAAACCCAAAAAACAACACCCCCATATACAAAACAAAAACAAAACAAAACAAAACAAAAAACAGGGCAAAAGTTGGGCTAGGGGAAAGATGTTAAGGCCGAAATCTAACTTCTGAGAGATGCAAAAGAAGCGCTTCTGGCAGCGCTTTGACCTTGTTAAGGGGAGGCTATTTATTTATTTATTTATGTATTTATTTATTTATAATGAACTCCAGGATTTCCCCTTTTGCTGTGGCATTTCCAGTTTTATGCCTTCCAGGCTGGTGGAGCTTCACCTTTCTCTTCCTGGCTCTGGCCTCCCTAGGTATCAGTATTTGCTAACTCAGAAAGGAGGGGAGGACAGGGGATCGCTCTGGGCTCTGGGGACCTGGCCGGTGCATGCACTTCTCTCCTCACTGTTCCCCAACTCTGGGAAGACTGGTGAGAAAACGAAATGGGACCTTCCAAACATCTCACTTCATATTTGGGTGCTTGTATGGTTAACATGTCACCTCCAAGAGGAGGGAGTTTTGGTTTTGAAGTGACTTTGAGGTTCTTAGAGGTCTTAAGAACTCTGAAAAAGGCTAGATCTGGGGCCAAATGAGAAAAACTATGGAGACTAGTACCTCTGGCTTCTCACAGATTTAGGATTTGAGGGAGTAAGGAAAATATGGCCATGAATTTCCTTTCAGGAGGCTATTGCGGTCCACTAGGGAGGGAAAGTTGATGGAGAAATGGGGTTACAGAGCATGTCTTGGCCAAAGGGCCCTCTGAACTTTATGTATAGTGCTTGGCATTCTGGCTTCAGGGCATGGCACGGCAGGAAGAAAGACCTAACAATGAACACCTTCCTTTTCCTTCGAAGCACACAGGCCATTCTATCTGACTTCGAAGCATTACCTCATAGCAACTCACTAACCTTATTTTCCATGTGGCCTGGTGGAAAGAGAATGGCTTATGAGCCAGGCAACACTGGCTTTGGAGTTTGATTTCACAGCCAATTAGTGGCGTCAGCTTCCAATCTATAAAGCAGCCACCATAGCTGCTCCTCATCATCAAGCGGCAGTGAGGATTGGATACATGGTGCCAGGCACATTGTCAACCCTGATGAGCACCAGCTTTCTCATGACCCACTGGTACCCACTGGGGAGACTTTTAGACCACAAGGTTTGGGGTGGTGGGGAGCACATCGTGGTCCCCACCACTGTGCACTGAGGAACAGATTGCTTGTTGAGGCTCATTGCTTTGTGACAGCACCTCACCTCGACTTGCTTATGTCAGCACTCTTGCACCAAGTGACCCAGTCCTCAGACATTGAAGTGTAGAGCTGTCTTGTCACCCCACATATGTCAGCCTTACTCTTCAGTAATGTTCAATAAACACTTAGTGAATGACATAGCGAGGCCTGCATCAGCTCCTCAGTGTCAGAGCCTGCATCCCACACTGTTTCCTCTTCCTGGAGCCCAAGGCAGTTTTGTGCCAGTCTCACCTCAGATCAAGGGGAACCTACTTTCTCTTGTGCTACCTTTCACACGCAGTGTAGTGGGAGGCTTTGCAGGAACCTCTCACTTCCAGGTGCTGGCAGGCATATTTGTAAGAGCTGGGCATCCTTCTTCATTCCTAGATCTTTGTTTTGATTTTGAAAGCTGCACAGGAAGTTTCCCTATTTGCCTCAGAAAACCATGAAGTGGCGCTCAGAATATGTTTCAAGAAAAATAACATTTGCGCGTCCCATTGGTGCTGTTTTCAGCTCACACAGGGCGATTACCTAAAAGATTCCCTTTTCTTGCTTTTTGTTCTGAAGATTATAGACACAAGTCAGTGGTAGAAGCCAGAATCAGTTTTCTGAGCTCCTTTTCCTCTTCTCTGAAGAAAGCATTGAGGTCAAAACCCTCCGGTGGGCAAGTGAAGCAGCCACTGTGTATCTCCTGCCTTCTGTCCCCACTCCTGTCTTAGGTGGGCTTTCTGCTGTGCATTCTAGGTCACATCCCCAGCTACAATGGAGCTGGGAACCCCTGTGAGCCCACGGGGACCCCCACTTTGCAGCTTCCATGTCAGGGTCAAAAACCAGCCTCTTCCTACGTAGCAGTATAAGCCTTCTCAGCTTATACCATTTCCAACTTAGGTATTTATGTATGCGTGTATTTATTTATTTAATTCAATCCTCTCCTTTAAGGATCTTTTTAAAAAAAATCCGTTAAAAATAACCACAAGAGACCTTGTGATCCTCTTTTCACTGACCTAGATAGCTTAAGAGCAGATATTTTCAGAGACTGACAGCAGCCTGTTATCTGGGGACAGCGGCTGGCTCTCAGGAGCCAACCAACTAAATGTAATAATAAAATATTAATCCTATATCCTGCATATCAGAGATCCTTTTTTGTTTTTCCTGGTTTTTCCAAACTTTACTTACCCTTTTGTGAGCTATAGCGAAAGCCTGGGACTTGGGGATTAGAGAGTTGGGTTTGGTTTCTGATTTATAAGCTACTTGTGACCCTTGGTAAAATAGCGACCCTGGGAATCTCAAGTAGTGGGGCCTGAGAGATTTGGATGCAGCCAGCCTGGTGAACTGAGCCCAAAGAATGGGCTGAAAAGAAATATTTACCAAACTTGAGAAAGTCAAGTTTGTGTAAGCTTGGAGTAATTAATCTCTCCCACTTCTGAATTTTTATGTTATCACATCCATCTATATCATATAGGTTAATTAATAACACCTAGTCTTTATTTTGTGGCTCTAGTTTTTCTGTAGCCTATCTGGTAGATACATTTTTTTGCACGATAGTGCTGTGCATTTTACTTTTCTTGTGTCAACATTGCAATATGAGGTGCTTAATCCTTAATAAGTGATGGGTGGAATGAGTGCAGTATCTATTTAACTAAATTTGGGAATTATAACACACACAGCACAGCTCATTTTCCCTGTCTATATCTCCCCAGTTTCATGGCTTTCTGCTAATGATGAGGTAGCAGGAATTCTTTTAGGCTTTCATTCTCTTGTCAATTTGTGGTTGCTTATCCAATATATACTATATGTATATTGGAAGATACTGCTGACCTGTCCCAAAAAGAAAGTTTGTTTGAATTGTTTGGGCACTAGAGGGTTGGATTTTTCCTGAATCAGCTTTGGTCTCTCCCTCAGGCAGGTCTGAAGACCTGTGTACACACCTGGTGAGGTAGGTACGCCCCTGGCTAGACCATCTTTTCTTTTTCTGCTTGGACCCTGAGGTCTATCAAGAAAGCACATTAAGGGCTCTATTAAAGGTCTATTAAGAAAATCCATGAAGAGACCTTTTAAGGAAAATCCTCCTTCTGGCTAAGGTGACAGATTCTTGATGAATTTCACAGTGGCCCAAAAAGCCTGTGTTCTTTGTGTAAGAATATTGCGTTACTCCTATGGACTGTTGATTGTGGGTTGAATTGTCTCTCCTAAAAGATTTGTTGAAATCCTACCCTTTGGTACCTATGAATGTAAGCTTATCTGGATGTAGAACCTTGACAACGTTGAGAAGTTAAGACTGGCTCATACTGACTAAGGGTAGGGCTTCAAAGCCAAAGTCTGGTATTTTAGAAAGAGAGATTTGAATGCCCAAAGAGGGAAGATGGCCATGTGAAGGCAGAGACAGCAAGTGGAGCAATGTAGCTATAAGCCAAAGGATGCAAGGATCGTTGGGGCCCCCAGAACCTAGAAGAGGCCAGGAAGGATTCTTCTCCCAAATCTTCAGAGAAACCAGAGCCCTGCTGACATGCAGATTTGGATTACTGGCTTCTAAAACTATGAGAGAACAAGTTCTTAGTTTTAAGGCACTAAATTTGTGGTAATATTTTATGACAGCCACAGGAAACTAACACACTGGCTAAGAGCTTAAATAAAATATAACTATGTGCTGCATAACAATGTTTCCATCGTAAATATCACAGTGATCTTATAAGATTAAAATGGTGCTAAAAATTCCTATTGCCTAGGGATTCTGTAGCCATTGTAACATTGTTGCAGCACAAATATTGATGTATTTATGATGACACAAATCTATTGTACTACCAGCATGGAAAAGTATAGTATGTCTAATCATGTACAGTGAATATTGGATAATATTCATGCATAATTGTTACTGGTTTATGTAGGCACCATGCTTTTTATTGTTATTTTGAACTTCTTGCACTTATAAAAAAAGTTGGCTATAGTATACTGTCATGTGTTGATGACAGCTTCATAGATCTTGGGTTTACCACCTCTTTTGAAGCCAGGTTGAATGAGTGACTTACAACATTTAGGTTTGTGTAGATGCAGAGCAAATCTTTGTCATCAAAGCAAATGCAACTCTATAAGGGAGGCTCTAGTTAGAAACCATTACTGGCTTGCCCTGAGGGGCCCTGGTACTAATCTCATCATACAATTGTCTAAGTATTTAATTTCTGCTCTCTTATGTGCCTAGACAAATTGTCTCCTTATTTGACTTCATCTTCCATTCTTCTCACTCCCAAATCCTTCCTCTGTATTTTCAACCTTTTTATAAATGATGAGGGGCTGGGGAGATAGCTCTGAGGCACAAGTGCCTGCTGGGCAAGTGCAAGGTCGTGAGTTCGAACCCTGGTCCCACAAAAACAAAACAAAACAAAAAAAACAAAAACAAAAACAAAACAAAACAAAACAAAACAAAACAAAAAAACCAAACATAAATGATGCCCACAAGTTTTTGGTCTGAGCGAACCCTAGGTCTTTGCTGGGACAGAGAGGATATTTCTTAAGTGAGCTGGGGCCTGATGTTGGGGTAGGTGTCCTCTCTGCTCTACTCCTTGACCCTCTCTTCTGGCTTCCCTACTTCAGCACTCATCTCTGAGGCCCAGGACACCAGAATAGCCACACAGCTGCCCTGCTGCAGCCATCTATATCCTGAAGCTATTTCTCCTTCTTCGTGAAGCTTGGAGCTCTCCTGGTTCACTGGCATTCTTCCTCACCACTCCTAGCCTGTCTCAGTGACTGCATGGCCTGTAATTCTCGCCTAATCCTAACTGCACTTTAAGTTTTCTGATGGCTGGTCAGATAGCTCAGTGGACTACTGTGCCTGCTTAGGCAGCCACAGGGACTGGGGTTTGACCCCCGGCTTATGGTGCCAGCCCCGCCCCCGGGGTGCACTGAGACAGTGACTGAGACTGTGCACCTGCAATCCCAGAACCCGGGAGGCTGAGAAGAGGATGATTACTACGGGTCCAATCTGTGCAGTGGGATCCTGTAGACTCTGTACTAAATACATAAAAAAGTAAGCCATTTAAATTTTCTGATACTAGGGCTGGGGATATAATTTGGTGATAGAACATTTGCTTAGCATGTTTGATCTCCATTTTAATCACAGAGAAGATTATTTGGGACAACTCTTCTCTTTACTTCCTCCCATTCCCAAGAAACTGAGCTGGAATATTTGTGGAGCAAAAGACATGCGTGTGTAATTATAAGAGCTCCAAGATTATTCTAGTATGTGGCCAAACTTGAGAATCACTGGTGTAGATGACCTAGTTATTTGGCCTTTTGGGTCCTTCAGCTTCTTTGCTAATGACCTTCCCCCATCTCCCATCTTCTCTACTGTCATACTCTGTTGATGGCCATCACTTATGCAGTGCGTTTTGGTTCAGTGAAGTCGCACTTCATGCCTGTAACTGATGATTTTGAAAGGATGTATCTATGAGACTCAAAAGATAGGCATTTGGGAGCTTATTAGCCATTGCAATTCCTACCTTTTATGCAAGAATTTAGTGATGTGTAGACCACCTTAGTAGCTTCCTCAATTTACCCAAGATGTCTGAATTCAGGAAAACGCAGACTTTTGAATATATGGATGGATGCTTGTGGCACATTTTCCAGATGTGTCTTTTTAACTAAGGGAAAGATGTGGAAATGAAATTGTAATGTTGTTGCCGGATCAGGGTCACAAATTCCCTGTAAAATAAGGCCCAATATTGTTTACAATAACCTGAGCAGTGGAAGTCTTCTAAGAACATGTACAATATTCACATATAACTTGTACCTCAGCTTTTAAATTCTCTATTCTTTTTTTCATTGATCTGTCTTCTCATTGCACTCTTCAAATTAATTTGGATTTGTCCCTTGACCTTTCATAGCATTTACTGCTGACATTGTACAATTGGCATTTATTTGTATCCTGTTATGAATTTCTATTTGTATTCTTCATTTCATCTAGTTGAGTAGTTATTAACAAGATAGAGGACAGTTAAGTAATTGCAAGACAAGATGGCAGTGTGGGTCACATCTAGCTGTTCTTTGCATAAACTTATGGAAGTACTTAAATTTATTAGGATATGTTTTATCCAATTACGATAAGTGGGATTCAGCAAGATCTATGATAATTCACAGCATAATGTTGTGGATTCTGAGATCTGGCAGCCCCAAGTTCTACTGTGTGACCCTAGGCCATTATTTATTTTTTATGAATGTTCAGTTACTTCTGTGTAAAATGGTGTGATGAATTAGAGATTAATGCCATGGTATGAATATAGATGGAGGCCTCATGAATGAGATTAGGGCTCCTATAGAAGAGGCTAGAAAGAGCTGTGTTGCTCCTTCTGCTATGTGAGGATTCAGTGAAAACACCAGCCAGGAAGGAAGTGGCCCTCCCAGCACACCAGGTATGCTAGTGCCGTGCCCTTGGACGCCCCAGGCTCCAGAGGCGTGACAAATAAATTTCTGTGGTTGCTAAGCTAGCCAGTTCAAGCTTATTTTTCTAGTCTAGACCAGCTTATTTTGTTACAGTAAGCTGGGGAGACTAACGACAAAATCCTTTTAGGATTTCAGGAAGTTTAGGACTCTTCTTTGGATTATATTTGTAGCTGAAAGTAAAGGAACATTGCTCTTTAAAAAAAGTATTTTAGGGCAATTTTATAGTTTAGAAAATTTATTGAGATCATTCTTCTTCCCTACTTAAGTTTGAAAGTGAGGGCTTTCTCTATTCTAGTTCAGACAACTATATGTACAGTATGTAACTTCTGATTCACACATGCCCTTACTTGACACATAGACCTTATGGGATTGAAAGTCATACATTTTTTAAACTTATCCTAATCAAAACATTCTGCTATGCATATAATTAAAATAACTTAATGTACAAATATATTCATATACTTCCCTTAACTTTAGTTTAAAAAAATGTAGCTGGTAAACACACAGTGACCACTGATGTTTTAGGGCATCACTGATTTTATTTTATTTGGTACCAGGGGATAGAACTCTGGACCTTGTGCTTGCCAGGCAGGTGCTTGTGCCACTGAGCTATCTTCCCCATCCTTACTCCTGTCTTTAAAATATGTAAAATGTGTTTGTTATTTGCTCATTAGCTAATAAAAATTAAAAAAATATTTTATTAATTGTTTTATTTATTTATTTGTTTGGTACAAGATCTCACTACACAGCTTGGACTCATAGTGATCCTCCTGTCTCAGCCTCCTCAGTGCTTGCATTACAGGCATGTGAAATCACACCCTGTTTTGGTGGCCAGTGCAGTGTGCCTGGGGTTCCAGGCTCAGGACAACATGTGGTACAGGGGAGCGAACCTGGTCCTTGTGCTTAGACCACTGAGCTATCTCCCCAGTTCAATAAAAGTTTTTATTTTCCAATTTCTGTCTTAGTTGTTAGAGAAATTGGCCGGTCATTTCTAAAACCCTTTTTCCTTTCCTCAACCAGTATCTTTGCAAATGGCTTCCGAATCAGCCTCTGCACTTCTGAGCACTGTGAGCATGATTCTGTGTGGGCTGGTGCCCTGGGGTCTCTCCTGCTGTAGCACCTGTCCTGAAAGGACTGGAAGGGGTGAGCTGCCTCTGACAACAACCCTTGAGGAGGGGCAGGCGGTGTGAGATCTGGGCTGGATGAATGTTTTATATTCTCTTTGACATGGCTTGTCTGTTCCAGATAAAAATGAGAACATCTTCAGAATGCTTGAGTCTGCTTGGAACTGAGAGGAAAAACCCGACATGTAATCAAGATTCAGCAGAGGTATCAGAAGTAAGAGTTCAGGCAAGTCACCACTCCTGGTTGTTCTTACACAACTAAAACACCTTTGTGGTTTCTTTGGGTTGCCTAAATAGGGTTTTCTTTAAAAAAAAAAAACAAAAAAAAAAACAAAAAAAAAAACAAACAAACTGAAATACACTAAAAACATGAGCAAAACAAGTCATCTGTAATCCCCCTCATTTTAAGATAACAAATTAACATTTCTGCACACTAATGCATATTTCTCTCTAAGCATACACATCACTCACAAAGTGATAATTTTATAGGAATAGGATGCAATAAAAAATCTTTGGAAAAGGTTACTTCTATCTTTACCAATACTTCCTCCTTTAAAGAAATATTAACTGCCATGTATGTGCCTTTTATCTACTTTCATCTATATAAATATATCCATATTCAATCATAATTTTTACATATAATTATGTACATATACTATGGAATATGAGTTAATATGATTTCTGTACAATAATATGAGTTAGAAAATTCTCTAAGGCAAGTTACAACTCTAGTTAATTATTTGTTATTAATGCAAAGTTTCACAGTATATATATCTCATACTTTATTCAGCTATTTCTCTATTTGAAACTTCTTTAGTTTTTACCATCCTAAACTAAAAAAGTTTTAGTGAACAAACATCCATAATGCTGAGTCAGTAAGTTATATGTTTTACATTTCTGATCCTGATACCTTTTCTTCAGTTACTAACCTACTGTTTTCTAGTCAATATAATATATTTGTGTTTCCCTTGGAATTTTCAATTAGAAATGAAAAGGAATATGTGTGGCTTCATTTTGTAATTTCAAGTAGTATCCTCTTTTAAGCAGACCTTCTCAATATGGTGGTCAGATTGTGTTTCCAGCCTTGGGAGTTACACCCTAAATCATTCCGTCAGGAAACTGTTGCTGAAACAGCCAGGTTCTGTGTGGTGGCTGACGTGGCATCACAGTTTACAGTGTCTGCCAGCTGTGAGTAACAGCAGGCTGTCTTGGTGGGATGTAGCAGAAGCAGCAACAGCAACTCCTGATTTAGGGGCAGAAGATGTAAGTACTTATTTTCACCATTAACCAATTAACCTAAAGCAAATCCAAAGGCAAGAATGCTAAGAAAGAATACAATTCCCACTAGAGACTTTCTAGCCGATTCATTTGTGAAGATTTGGTCTTAACTGGAGGAGAAAGGCATTAAGCCAGTGCATAGTTTCAGGAAAATGAAGAACTTACAGGGTCTTATTTGAAAAAAAAGAAGAAGAAAAAAAACCTAAATTCAACCCTGGCTAATGCAAATTTCAAATCGTAACTCTGTGGAGTGCTTGTTGAGTACCCTGGCAGGCCCCCCCCCCCCACCGTGAGCTGGAATGCATGGCTAATATGCATGTGATTTCTCCTGACATAAAAACTTAGGCAGGTTTGATCAGGGTAAGATGAAAGGAGGCCTAGCAATTACAGTATTTGGAAGAGAGAGCCTGCTAAATATTTTAAGGAGGATTCAAGTTGGTTAAAGCTGACTTACAGGCAATGTGGAAACTTCTGTTCTCAAGCCCTGTACATGACTAGGGATATGGTGCTTGCCAACTTGATGACAAACGAAACCCTGACACAGATCTGTTTAGCAAGAGGTTTGATTGCCGTTCCCAAAGACTTCCACTCAGGAAGTCATGTCTAGAGTTCCTGGTATTTTCAGCATTCGTAAACCACATGTTGATGGGTTGGCAATGACTTTTCTTTTTGTTGAGATTCTTTACTCAGATGTTCAGGTCTCCATGAAGCCTCACAAATAACCTCTGGTGATCTACCCTTAGTACAGCTAGATTTTTTTTCCTGTATTTTTTAGGTAAGGGTCTACAGGGTGTTCAGAGCCTCACTACTAGATCGGACCTGTAGTGATCTCCCTGTTTACAGCCTCCCAAGAGCCAGGATTACAGGCATGTGTCACCATGCCCTGTCTCAGTTAGATTACTGATAAGAAGGTATTTTTGATTGTCACCTCTTATGCTGGGGATAACTAGATGAGCAAGACAGAAGATGTTGATGGTCCTGTGGAGTTTGCAACACAGCAGGAAAAACAGATGTTATGAGAGGAGGAATGAACACGAGGCTGAGAGACTGGAGACCTGGATTTGGATTCTGGCACTGATCCCAATGATCCATATGGCACTCTGAGCTTCAACTTATGTGCTATAAAATGAGTGCATTGGGATGGATAAGCTCTTCTGTAATTGATTCCCCACCTCGGGTGAGTTTTTCTCTCATTCTACAGGTTCTTTAATGGGCATTGGATTTTCTTCACATCATTTCTGGGGTTGGGTGCTCTCTTTATGCAACGGATCTCTCCTGTCATCAAGGAGGCCCCATCAGACTGAGATAGGTAACAGAAACTAGAAGGATGCTTCCAGATGGGCCCCCTTATAATATGAATTTTTTGAAGGCTGGCCAAATAGCTCGGTGGAGAGTAAAGTGCTTGCAAGTAGGCACAGGGCCTGGGGGTTTGATCCCTGGGCCTGCTGTGGTGGACCCACCCCTGGGGTGTGCTGACATAGTAATTGAGACTGAGTGTCATGGCACACACCTGTAATCCCAGCTGTTGGGAGGCTGTAAAGAGGCGGATCACTAGGAGTTCGATCTAGTAGCGAGCTTCTGAACACCCTTACACCCTCCCCTAAAGCAATAACAAAACTCCACCCCCCCCGCAAATATATGATTATTTTGTAGAAGAAAAGGTTATTTCCAAAACAGATGTATTATTAAAGATAATGGTTCTATATCAACACATTTTAAATATTTATTTTTCAAATGGTTAGTAGTCAGAACAAGTGTCTTCATTGCTGCTAACTTGTGAAAGATAAAGACATAAAAAGCTGGACACCAAGGAAAATGAAGATGTTTAAACTAGGTGTGGCCAGCAGGCTTAAGTTCAAAAGAAATCTGAATTTAAAAAGTAAGGCAGATTGTGGTTTCAAGTAGAATAGAGAATATTCCCCACTGGTGACTGTGTGTGCTTAACTTCCTGGACTTCATCACTGCTCAGTCGTTTCTGACTTTGCAAAGTCTTGTAGCATGTTTAAAAGGAAGTAGATAAAGTAGAGTTAACGTAATTACTGTGAGTAGTCTTCTCCCATCAGTCTTGGCTCACTGTGAAAATTAACTATATGGGCATTCATATGTGACTCACTTCTCCCCTCTTTCCCAAAGGCAGAGTGTTTTTCCTGACCTGGGACAGATATCCTCACTCTGCTCTAGTACTGAGAATTGAACGGTGGGCCTTTCCACTAAACTACATGCATGCTCTTTTCACTTTTCAAAAAAATTATGAGACAGGGTCTTGCAAAGTTTCTGTGTTGTTTGAGCTGGGCTGTAGCTTGCAATTCTTCTGCCTCAGCCTCCCAGAGTGCTGGGATTGCGGAGGTGCACCATCAGACTTGATCCAGTTCTCTTCTTTTACGTCGTCCATCCTGATCAGCCTCTTCCAAGACCACCACACTCATGACCCAGTTCTATACCTCTTGTATCTTCAGCCTCTGCTTTATATTTGTTTTCCATCTTAAGTAAAAATATGTTCAATTCTTTTTTCCATTTTATACCAACCAGCAATCCAGCCTGAATAAACACAATGCCGCCTCACGCTCCTCTTCTTTACTCCCCCTCCCTGTTCCTCCAGCCCTGTGGAATGCGAGGACACCTTCAATTCTTACATGACTTCGTCTCTTACTGTATTGCTTCTGCTTGCTTTTCTTGACATGCTCTCTTCCCTGCTTGCCTTGATGCTGTTCTGGCTCTGTCTTCTCTTTTGGCTAACTTCTCTTTCTCCACTTATACTTTAAATTGTTGCTTTCTTGTTTTGAATCTTATGCTTGCCCCTGAAAATCAGACTCATAGCTGTAGCTTTAATTAAGTGTATGCTGGTGGTGCCTAAATCAAAGCACATGCAAATCTTCAGGAAAGAAACAATGGAGAAACGGATGGGCACTGCCCACTGCAAATGAACGTTATCACAAACTTCTCTCGGGGATCCTGCGTCAGACTCATCCCCTCAGACATCCCCAGTACTTTGTCTTGCAGGAATCTCAGCTTGGCATAGCCCCAGTGAATTGATCTTTCTTCATGAAATCTGTTTCTCCCAGTAAAAAGAGTTTCAGTCTTGGCCAGGACCATGACCATTTTAGTCACCAGCCTAAGTGTAAACCCAACTAACCTGTACATCCTATTTATTTTGCTCGTTTGCCATCTTTTGCATCTGACGCCCATGACCTGCTCATCCTTCCATTGCTTTAATTTGGCCTGCATTGACTTAAGGTGGACAATGGCATCTGGCTCTTAAGGCTCCCCCGCCTCCACCCTGGTGCCCTTAAAGCCTACTCTACATTGTGACTTGAGGGATTTTCTAGCGTGCCACTTGATGGTGTTACTTACCTCCTTTGAATCTCTCATAGTCTTTAACAAGCAGCTAAATTATAGGCCTAGCTTGGCTGTCTGGCTTTCCCCCCAGCACTGAACGGGCACTACTCGCCAGGATTAGTGAGTAGAGTGAATCACCAGAACCCAGCCAGCGGGACCTCCCCTCCATGCCAAGACTTACCATTCCTTTTTACAGAGCTCCTTTTCCCCCCAAATTTCCCAGTTGAATTCTAATCATCCAACAGGGCTGGGGGCAGGGTGTCTTCTTCCCCACGAAGCCATTCTGGCTGCCCTTCTCGACACACACAATATTCTGTGTAATCCCTACCCTGATACTCAATGCACTTAATTAAAAACATTAGTTTACTTTATTTGCCTCTTTAGTTGAAGGTGAACACTTTTGAAATATAATTATATTTTTATTTCTTTATTGCTAATGCTTACAGCAGGTATATAGTGGTTAATTAATAAACTACTGCTGTTGAATGAATAAATGGGGGACAGATAGCCCTGCAGCTTCATGGAGATATTCTATTGTATTGATCAACCCCATGGGAAGCATTGTTTTTCCTCTGTAGCTCAGTGTAAGTCGCAGGCATGTACTTCTTGACACGTGTCTCTGGACTGCTGCACTAATCACCATGGTCGGGGGATGCAAGGCTCATCACACTGGTCTGAATTTTGTGCCTATCCTTAGAGCACGTGGTGGCTCGGTCCCTTGCATGATGCACACACTGGGAAGGGGCTGGTAAAGTTCACCAAAGGAAGATGTGCAATTTATTGCCAGAGCTACAGCTTGGATGCTGGACAGACAGGAGTTGCAGATCCTCGTCAAGGGTACGCACCAGCAGTGTAGGTCCTGGGGAGAGCTGGGCAAGGCCACTAGGAAGGTTCTTCGGCATCTTTTCTCAGCTCTTCTCTCTGTATTCTAGGCTCAACCTCTGAACTTAAACCCACTGACGAGGCTGTGAATACCTCAGGCTTCACCTCGCCTTTGATCTGTTATTGTGTTCATCATTTTGTCCCAGGGCACAGTCTCCCTGCTGTCCTTCTCTCTGTCCAGGACCATGCACTCTGTCCTCTGAGACTGCTCCTGGGCTGCGAAGCCTTCTCTGCCCACACCTGTGAGATGCATCTCCTCTGTGTCTTACCATCATCCTCTATGGGTGCATCCTGTCAGAATATTCTTGCCTCATCTGTATTCCATTAGGCAGTAAATCCTAGTAGATAAGGAATAAATTCACTTTGTTCATTCTGTGTGGCCTAACCTCCACATTTAAAATAATGGAGAGCACATGGCAGGCACTTAATAAATAAACAATGATTAGGATACTCATTTTCCCCACCTGCTTCATGGTCATTAACCAGCATGACCTCTTTTGGACTCCTTTCCTGTAGTATGGGAGTTAGCACCTTTTTAATAGGAGCTATGGAGAATTTGCTTATATGGGATAAAAATATTATTACAGTGAACAAGTGAATTAATATTTGTCTGAAATATTATTTGATTGAAAGAATACTTTTCTATTGTCTAAGGAGTGAGGTTATATCCCAACTGGATTCAGTTAGTAACCTTATTTATTCAATGATTGACATCCAGGCCAGCAGTAGGACATAATGTCACAGTGTTCAGTGTCAGGGCCTGTGAAGCATATCCTTAGTGTAAAGGGAATATTTGCAGTAAGCTCTACAGAAACTGAATCCCAGAGGCAACGTCAGGGAGGGCAGTAAGTAATTACTTAGCATGCAGAGAACCCTTACAAGTGGCTCCCAGGAAACAGTGAACTTTGGCAATCTCCTTTTTGATGGCAGCAGAAATGAGCGCTTTAAAAAGAAACTTCTCCATCATCTTGTCATGCCCTCTGATGTCCTTCAGAAGCTGGAGTCTGAACTTGATGTTGGCACCTTAAGTGGCGCCTATGGAAATTGCCCCAATGGGCTAAATTCAGCATTAGAGCCGCACTCCTGGGGAGCGTTGCTCCGTCTGCAGGCACTTGTCCCAGCCTGAGAGAACAGGGGCTTGTGAGCGCTGCCGAGACACGTGCGCGCCTCACGCTGCACGCACATGGGCTATTTCTGTACAGGGAACAGTGGGCAGAGGAGCAGAACACCACCAAGTGGTGCGAAACTTTGTTGGCTGACAAAATGAGCTGGGGAGGAAGTACAGAAGTCTTTGCATTCTTTTATAACTAAATAGCTGCCTATCTATCACCAGGTTGAATGAGTCTATTTATACCGGCTGATAAGTTTGAAGGTTGTAATCCTTTGAATTCATGTGGAACTTATTTTTAAGCGGTTGCATTTTGGTGTTAAACCCATTACATGGCTATAACTAAGCAGCATGCTTTTTTGAACAAAAGAATTGGACTGAAAACCCTGTGATTGAGTTTCCTCCATTTGATCACTAATGCTGATGCGCTGTGGGGGCTTGGTAAAATAATTGCCCTTTCTGATCTTGCTTTTGTTGCTTTTACTATGGACAAGCACAACTGATGCTACAGAGTAATGCAAATAACGAGGTGAGAACAAACATCTCTGGGGACAAACTATGATTATAGTGGATTATTATGATGAGAGACAACAGAATAAATAGGAAAACCAATGACCTTAGACTAGATTATAAATCAGCAATAAAATATAGGTAAGGTAACTGTTCATCATGAATTGCTCTGATAAAAGTTAAATAAGAATACATCCCCTGCATTCTGAGAGACTGAAGTGGGAAGATTACACTTTTGAGACCTGGACCATTTTGTGAAATCCTACCTCAGAATAAAAAATGAAATGGACTGGGAATGTGACCCAGTGGAAAGACCCTGGATCAATCCCAATTTGTGCCAAAAATAAATAAATGAAGAAAAGAAAAGAAAATGAGTACGCACCCTGGACAGCCTAAAGAAATAACATTTCTTATGTTCTTAAGCAAAAGCATTCCCAGCAGCCTTTTGTTGAATGCTTACTGCTCACAGGTACTTCAGTTTTTTTCCCAAGGTCATTCATGTATTCATTTAATAAAGCCTGGGAAGACAAGACATTGGTTTAAAGTGTCACAGCCAGTGGATGGAGGTGATGGTTCTCAAATCCAGTTCTGATGCTGATCTTGAGCTCTTAACCACTGTACTGTACCATACTTATTGGCTTCGTGTGCAGTTTCGCTTGTTATATTTTCAACAGAATGTAATGAACCTGGAAGAGAAAGTCAGACCCTCACTGCAAACCCTCTCCTGTATTTAGCAGGCTCTTTCTTGTGTGGTTTTTCCATGTGTCATTCCATTTCATCCACATCACAGTCCTTTGAAGAGCTTCTCAGATCTCAGTTTTATGATGAAGAATCGGGTTCATAGAGAATGGTTGATTTATCCAAAGGCACATAGCTGGGAAATAGCACAGATAGAACTAAATCCAAATTTCCATTTCTATTTTCCTCCCTCCAGATTTTGGCTGCTCCTCACAATGATCCAGATAGTTTTATAAGGAAATATAAGCACAAACATAAACATAAACACAAATGCCACCTGTCCCAGTTAAACTGAGAGACTGTAGGATTCCTGGGGCCCCTGGAGTGTTGTTTAATATAATTTGCAGCGCTGAAGAGCTTGCCTGCTGAGGGTCAGTAGATGAACTTGCGAACCCGTCTTGGCTTGAGGCGCGCTGGCTGAGACACTGCCTCACCTGCAGGGATGGACTGTTTCCAGAGAGTCCTTCTGGCCCACTGGCTCTGAGTGCCTCAATGTCTGTTTGTGTTCAGAATGCGTCACTCACGCTGTTGCATGTAGTGGCCGAGCGCCGCTGCTTTGTTGTCTGAATCAGCCCACCCGGATTGTAACTCAGCCCAGACAATAAATTAGAGGGGCAGAGTTTAAGCAAAGGAGGTTTTATTTGTAAAGAAGAAGAGGAGGAAGAAAGCAGTAGATAGCTAGCTATCCTGACAAGAGGCAGAGAAGGGCACTGTGGAAAGATGGAGAAGCCTGGGCCCTTTGATTTTAGCTGTTTCGTAGGGGATGTAGTTGATTCTTTTCTACCTGCAACTTACCATAACTGGGTTGGCTTTTAGGCACTTCTGCCTCATGTCATGTTTTCTGTTCTATGCACAGCTTCTCTTGTTTGTGTTTGATGTACATTTTAAGGCCTTATCTTTGGGATGGGCGGGATTGGCAAGGAGGTATCTTGTATATGGCTATTGAGGCTGTGTGTAAGGCTATCTATTGTACTCTACAATGACCAAGAGTGAATAGTATAGTGACTCTAGAGGGCATATACATGTATATAAGTTCATATGTTAGAGCACGGTGCAAGGACACCTGCCTTAAAGTTAGTCAGCCCCTCTTGCTTCCCCTGTATTGTGTTGGAGGTGGGGTAAGCTTATTATTTGCACCTGGCTTTCTCTCTGTGTCCTGCCTATCAGCTGTTTCTGGTCTCTTACTGCAAGTATTCAGGTGATTGCTACCATTGAAATCATATATGTGTACTTTTTAACCCTTGTCTTTGACTTGCTTCCCAAGGGAATCCCAGTTTGTTTTTTGACACTGTCTAGTCAAGATTAGCTGAAAGACCTAAAGAGGTCCCTGTCTTTTCTCTTCTACAGACTCCTGCCTCTACAAAACTTTCCCATCAAACGGGAAGGAATGACTTCTGGGGGATGCAGGGTATGTGTGTATCTGTGAATGAAATTTCTTTAATGGTGCATCTTAAAAATTAATGCCAATTGATAGATTAAAATATATGTCTTTACTGTAAGTCAAAATTCTATGTTAAATTATTTATAAAAGAAAATGGAGGTCTACCCTATGGCATCCTGCATTGTCCCTGGGGCTACACTACAAGTACTTCTGTGTGAAAGGCATCAGATGGGGCTTTATTGAAGTTGTTCATGCTAATGTTCATACCTTAACTCATTCTTTTCGTTCTAGGTAATCATGTGGTAGCTTCTTTGTTTTCCTTAGTCTCATGGCTCAAGGGGATACTTGGCTAAATGTCGAGAAAGTGATGTAGATTTCACAAGTATAATAGGTGACCAATTAAGAGCTTATTGATGACTTTGTAGACACTGCCCATGGAAATGATACCTGTCATCATGTGGTGGGTCTGCCAGGTAAATTCCAGGCTTTGCGTACAACTAACAAAGAATGGAAAGCACGCATCAAATGGCAAGGGAGAAGCAGCTACATTTATTGAAGACATGATCAGGGAAAGGCCATGCCAGGCAAAACAAAGGATGAACTGAAAAGTGGTGTTATGAGGACAGGAAAGTAAGAAGCATAAATTGGGCTTGCGGGCTTTAACCACTGTGCATCCTAGGTCTGGGGCCTACTACTTGATCTGGGGGCTAAAAGTGACAGGAATGATTGGCAGGGTGCTGAGTCATCTTCAGGGGCTTGCGGTGCCCAGAACATTCCCAGAAGTCACTATCCTTTAATTGTAAAACATGAGATGCGGTCCATATTTATGAACCTTTAATGACGTTTGAGTGAGGAATAAAGTTAATGAAGGTCAGGCCAGGAGATCTAAGGAGCTTGCCTTTTTACATGCTCTCTCGCCTAGAGCTTCAAATATTTTCCAAGTCTTTGTTCTTTTTTTCCTATCTCAGAGCAATGGAATGAGGAGTGGCCCTAACATACCTGTCCATACTCATAGTCTCCCAGCCCCCACTGTACTTAGCTATAGCAATAACTGTTAACATTGGTTAAGCATTAATTATATAGCACATATTTTATATGTTTTTAATATTTTTTTTGTCTTACAATGACTCTATGACATAGGAGGCCCTATTATTACCTTAGTTTTATGGAGGAGGAAAAGGAGACGCAGGATAACTTGTGCAAATTCATACAGCCAGCAGACATGGAAGCTGGGATTCTTATCCAGGCAGCCTTAGTCCAGGTTCACCAAGTTGTACCTCTGCTCCAGGAAACGTGCAGCCTCACCTGAGGCTGGCAGAATGCTCCAAAGGTCCTGAATTTCATTAGCAGGTGTGTGAGTCACCTCTGTATTGTGGAGCTTGATGCAGGGTCAGAAGTCACAGTAGCACTCATCTGCCACCCCACTCATCCTGGTCCAGGGAACACTGATAAAATGAGAGGAATGAGGAAAGGAGAAGCCAGGCTCCTTTTGCCTCCCAGGGCCGCTAGGAAAGTGTGGGGGCCTTCTCCTCTAGCTGTGGGCAGCAGGGGTGAATGTAGGCGCCCGGGTAGGGAGCACTTCAAGCAGTCATGTGTTAAGAATTGTCCAGAGTGACTTGCTCACGTAGGGATCCTGCATTGTGCCTGAACCCTCACTCGCAAGGCTGCCACAAGAATAGCAGTCCCAGGATTGGCACTGGAGGCTTATGGCACCTGTGCCAGCCTAACTGTTTTTGGCACAGGCACCATTTTTTCTGGCACTCTCTCTTCTGATAATTGGAACTGTTGACTGCACATGCTGCTCTGAATCTTGGCTGCCACAGGACTCACCTGAGGGTAGGGTTAGAGTTTTGGTGGCCAATTACTGGCTGACTGACTCCAGCGGGAGGCTTTGCTGGCAGTTGGGAGGCTGCTCCCCAGTGAACTGCCACCTTTCGTACCTTCTTGGAATCAGAGTATGAGATGCTTGACGGTTGCAAAGAGCTGGGATGTGTCTGATAGGGCTGGAAATGCAGGTGTGGAGATTAGCCAGTCATTCCCACTTTGGCTGAAAGTCTTCAAAATTACTATTTTGATTTCATGCTTTTATTTTATTGTATCCCTGGAGTGTGTTTCTTAATTACAGATAGGGCATTTGACTTAACAAGGTATCAGATGGTTTGTGTCTGTTTCTGTTTCTCCTTTGCGTCCCTCCTGATATCTTTTTATCCACTCTGTGGCCAGCCCCCAGCTCAGTGCCTCAGTATTCTCTTGTTTGCTCTCTCTGGAAACTCCTTTTTAAAGTTTAATTCAATATTCAGACTGTGAAAACAATGGGATACAGTCAGACAGTGCAAACTGTTGCCACTATGAATTTCAGGCATTTATAAGTTGAGCTGTTGCCATATGCCAGGCATTGTGTTAGGCACTGCGGATACAGCGTGGGACTGTCTTAGTTACCTTTTACTCATTGCTAGGACAAATACCCGACACTCAAGATGAAGGAAGGAAAGGTTTATTAGCTCACAGTTACTGGAGGTTTCAGTCCATATTTGGCCGGCCCAAGGCTGAGTGGAGCAGGGCAGAGAGCATCTAGTTCATGGCGGCGGAGCAGCAGCAAAATGGTGACAGAGGCAGCCAACCAAACATGGCAGCAGAGCAACAGCTCTAGTCTGTCTCTCATCTCTCTTTATATTCCTATCAGGCTCTCTGCCTTAGGATATCCGCCCTAGACCACACCCATAGTCCCAGCCCTACTCAGACCGATAATCCCATCAGTACTAAAACACATAATCCCAGTGACTCATACATCAAGTCTCAATCTATAGAAGTCCCCATCCAATGACTACATGAGGCTTTGGGGGGACAACTAGACATAAACCATAACAGGGACCAAGCAAATAAGGTTGATATCACTATGGAGGTTGAAGTCTAAAGTTAGACCAACTGTCTAATAATGCACACATTTTTAGTTCACTTGTCATTTGAGGCCACATTCCTAATTGAGGTTCATTCATAGTTTCCACATTGCCTGTTCTACACTTACGTGATGTTTGTCAAATTCTTTCTTTCCTTTTTCATTTATGTATTTGGTACCGGGTCTCACAATGCATGGGCTTATGATCCTCCTGTTTTCAGCCTCCCCAGCACTGGGATTACAGGCATGCACCACCATGCCCAGACTTGGTGCTGGCTCAGCATGTCCCTGGGGTGGGGCTGGTGTGGCATCCTGGATCAGGGATTAAACCCTGATTCCTGCACTTGCCAAAGCAGGCGCTTAGTTTGCTGAGCTATCTCGCTGGCCGCTGTCTCAAGTTCTTTACCAAATCTCAAGATAGCCAGTGAAACTTGAAATTATGCTCCGCAGAGAATTGTTTCTGCTTCCTTCATTTGAAAATTTGCCCCATCTAAGCTTGTATTCATCTTCTTGATGCCTTTCTCAAAGGAATAGGTACCCCTCCTCTTACTGAGGTTTGAGTTTTTCTCCATATGCTGGATTCCACATGACCAGTCTCTTCTGAGATTTGTTCCATCAATAGCTATATTTCTTTTTAGTATCACTAGTCTGCCAGTAGGAATTAGCACAGAACTCTTTTCTCTCTTGTTTGCCCTACACCAACTCTTTACACCTGAGTGCCTCACAGTAGCCCTAGCCCTTTTCTTTATATCTGGACTTGTGGAAAGAGTACTTTGTAGTTGTTGCCTCCTTTCCCTACTGAACATTTGCTCCTATTAATTCTAGGGAGTCTTCAATCCCTTGACCTTGGCTCTACTGAAATAGTTCATGTTAAACTCATCAAGCCTTCTTGTCAAAGCCCACTGAATCTAGAGTACATTCACTTTAGTTGTTGCCTTTCTCAACATTGCTCCTAACTTGGATATTGTTGACTCCTCTCCTAGCCATCATTTCCTCTGGCTTCTGGGATGCTGTTCTCTACTGGTTGTCTGCCTAGCTATCTGAGTCATCAGGCTCCTCTTGCTGTGTCCAGCTCTTACATGTCAGTGCCCTGCAGGACTCCTTCCTGGGATGTGTCTTTTAATTCTAAGCTTTTCTTGGTGATACTATCCAGGCCTGTGGCTTCCACCATCATTTCCCTTCTTAGATCTTTCTCTTGGTCTCTATACCATTGTAACAAACTACTTACTGACCACACTTGCCCTGGTGTCCCACAGGATCCTCACACTTAGCATGACTCAAACTGACTACATTATCTCCCCCTCACCCTTTACTGGCCACTCTCCCCAGAATCCAGAAAAGATCTCATGTTTTCATCTTCACAGCCCTCAAACTTGGGGTTATCCTTGGTTTTCCCTTCTTCCTCACCTTCCATAGTCACGAGGGTAAGGATTTATGTGATTTCATTGCACTAAAAATATTGTTTCTCTTAGTGTTTATATATGGTACTTGAGGACTTGTGAAAAACTTCCCACCCACCAGCACCAATCTGCTGGCTAGAGACATCACATCATTAGCAGTGATATTATTGTTGGAAAGACGTCAAGCTAGGATAATATCTTAGTTGAGGCTGCTGTGACAGAATACCATGGACTTGGTGGCTTAAACAACCAAAGTTTATTTCTCATAGTTCTGGGAGCTGTAAGCATTAAGATTAGGCTCTGGCAGACCCGCTTCCTGGATTGCCGATGGCTGTATTCTGGTTGTTTCCTTACATGACAGATAGGAAGAAGCTGCCCCGTGCAATGTCTGTAAGAGTTTTAAAGGCACTAACTGATCTTATTCACAAGGGTGACACTCTTCTGACCTGATTACCTCCCCAAACTCTTACCTCCTCATGCTATCACATTTGGATTTAGAGATTCAGTTTATGACTGTGAGGTGCACATAACACTCAGTAAATAGTTTGTTGAAAGAATAAACTATTGGGCTTATAAAAGAGCAAACTGACTTTTAGAATATGCATGAATGTGGGCATATGCTTCTCCATGTGGGGTAGTCAGTCCTGTTTGAAGCAGGGCCCTAGATGGAGTGGTTGAGTGTGATTGGATTGATAGTTAAGATCAGAGCAGGCTCAGGCCTGATGGGGGACATCAGGGCAGGGACAGCATGAGGAGTGTAGTTGTTTGGGCTCAGGGATCTCATGAGATCAACAAGGGCACTGCAAGGGGAGATGAGGGAGGGAGACTAATTCTGCCCTGTTTCCGGGTGGACACTGAATTTCTGATGTGTTGTTTAGGTGAGAAGATTTGGTTTAGAAACCAGGGAGAATTGAGCTACCAGGCTAAAAGACTCAGAAAGTATAGATGTAAAGAGCTGAGGAGGGAGGCATTGATAAATCCCAAAGGCTTTGGCGTGGTGAGGTCTCACCACAATCAATCTATTTCATTCGGTGACCTATATAACTGTTGTGAGCCTTATGTCTAAGTAAAATAATTAAAGCTAATTAAAATTAATTTTGGTTGGTGAGTGTTTGAAGAGTTTTATAATGACTCTTAAGATAATTAGAGATGCTTTGGGATGTCACAAAAGGAGCATTTGGAGTAACTGGGGTGGATATTAAAACTGGAAATGTGTAAGAAGGCTAGTAACAGGGTGACAATTCTGTAACTGAAGAAGTATCGACTTCAGGATGAAAGGGTTATGCTGGCAAACTGGCTTTCTGAAAAACAAATGAACACCAAGCTTACCTTGCAGTATTTTTCAATTTCTATGGTGTGAATATTTATTTCTACCATGTCTGATTCCAGTTTACCTGTGGTTTACTGACTGCCTCATACAATTCCTGAATATTTAACAATCAGCTTTGGCAAACCCTGTGCAAGGCAGCTAGAGCATACCAGCATATTTCTCATAGGATTCTGCTTAGCTTTGTGATCTTGGGTAAATTACTTCAAGTCTGTGGATTTTAATTTTATCATCAAAAAAATGAAGTAGCTAAAATAACCTCTAAGGTCCTTTCCAAAGTTAGCATTCTAACAATGCAAGTGATATTTAAGTCGAATGCCATGTTGTAAACCAAAAGATTTACATCAGACTTCTATGACTGATATTGTGATATTTCAGAACACATAGTTTGATATCAAGTCATAATCATATTATGTATCATCATCAACTATGATGTGACTCCTGCTCTCACGGTATGTGTCCTTTTCAGGGTCTCTTGCTGGAAGGATTTAAAAACAGCAGGCTGCCTATTGGTAAGCCAAACTTCATGGCCTAACAGTGAGGTAAGAACCCATTACCCTCCGTCTGAGAATTCTATGCATGGTTGCTAGGCCCTGGGAGTCACATGAGAGACTGAGAGAAAAATCTCAAGGCTTTGCTATATTTCTTATTTTACCATGAGACTTCAATGTGGTGTCTTTCCCTGGACTGGCAAATATGTCGAAGCTAGCTTTTTCTAAGCCTTTTAAAGGCAAGAGTTGTGTCTTTCATATCATGTGTGTCAAACCCTTGCACATAACACTCAGTAAATAGTTTGTTGAAAGAATAAGCTATTGGGCTTATAAAAGAGCAAACTGACTTTTAGAATATGCATGAATGTAGGCATATGCTTCTCCATGTTTATCTTAATGCTGAAGAAACATGATTTTTCTTTTTTATGTTTTATATTTATTTATTTATTTTTAATGTATTTGGTGCAGAGTCTGCAGGTCTACAGAGCCTCACTACCTAGATTGGACTCATAGCGATCCTTCTGTTTTCAGCCTCCCAAGAGCTGGGATTACAGGTGCGCACCACCATGCCCAATCTCAGTTGCCATCTCAGTGTCCCCCGTGGGTGGGGGTCGGGTCAGCACGGCATGCCTAGGATTGGACCTCTGCTGCAGTGCTCTGCCTAAGCAGGAATTTAGTCTCCTGAGCTATTTGGACAGCCTATTTTTATTTTTTTAAAGAATACAAAATAGAGGTAGAAAAAAAAAAAAAAAAAAGAACAGCATTAGAAATGATACAAGATTTCACTAAACAAAGTAATAGGAATTCAACAGTGGTTGCTGTATTACATGATGGTATCTTCAAATTGGTTGTTCAGATTACCAGATATAAGTATGTAAGATTTGTTTAAAGGAAGGAAAAAACAAAACAATAACCAAAAGGTTATAAGAAATTTAAAAGAGAAAGAAAAAAAATCAGAGTTAATTTTTTTTTTTTAAAGCATTAACTCCTTTCCAAAGGTGGGCAGAAATGGACAATACAACTATCCAAACTTTCTTTATCTATACCTAAATGTATCTTCCCCCTTCTTTCATTTGTCTTTTTCCTCATCCCAGTTTCTCCTTCCCATCCAACAGTTTCTTTCCCTTTCACACTATCTGTTGTTCCTTTTAGATTTTCATTACTCTTTCAGGTTCTCACACTAGCGAGAGAATATGATGTTTGCACATGTGGATCTGATTCACTTACCAAGACAGTCTGTCGCTGCATGCAGTTATCTACAAAAGTCTTGAATTTATCTTTTTCATAACTGAATAATACTCCATTGTGTAACTGTTATATGTTTTTTATCCATTCCTTAGTTGATGGGCCTTTGGGTTGTTTCCAGGATTTAACAATGACAAACTGCACTGCTATAAACATGGCATACATATTTTGTTGTGGTATGATGATATCAGTTCTTTTGGAAAAATATCTAAAAGGGGAATAGCTGGCCTGCATGGTACCTGCAATCCTAGCTTTTTGAGGAATCTCCATACTGATTTCCATAACGCTTGTACTAGCCTGCATTCCCACCAACAGTGCAGAAGGGTTCCTTTTCCCCCACAGCCTCTCCAGCATTTATTATTGGCTGAATTGATGACAGCCATTTTTTTCTAGTGTAAGATGGTTATCTCAGTGTTGTTTTAATTGGATTTCTTGAATGACCAATGAACTTGAAATATATATATATATATATATATATATATATATATATATATATACTTGCCATTTGTATTTCTTCATTTGTGAAGTGTATATTCGTCTCAGATGCCCATTTTTGGACTGCCTTTGAATTTTGGAGGCCTGATTTTTAAAAAATCTTTATATATTCTAGATAGGAGTTCTTTGTCTGCTTGACAGTCTGCTATAATTGAGAAACATATTTTTCAGATGTGAAAAGTTATTTTCTTGTTATAAAGAAAAATTTTCAATGTCATGGGTTCAATAAATCTTCCTTCCAGCTTGATAACAGAACTGATTATCAACCAGAATCCAATGGAGAGAAACACAAGAGAGAAAAACCTATACCAGCCAATCAAGGTGAGATAGCTCAGTAGAATAAATGCTTACTTGGCAAGCGCAAGGACCTGAGTTCAATCCCAAGTTATGAAAACAAAAGTGCTTATTCTCAATTTGGAGAAATAGCTCATCTCTTTCGAAAGGAAAAGATTATACTTTTACACGTCATATGCTGCTTCTGTAACATTTAATTTACATGGAGAGCTTCATAAACAAAGTGCTGTTATTCCCATTTTAAAGAAGCAACTGAGATTCAGAGTTGAGTCACAGAAGCAACTATGGAGGAGCCTCAAGTTCGTGTCCCACAGGGGAGCTCTCCTCATAGACCATGCTGCCTCAGGGCTTCCTGGGTTTCCTCTCTGTGGTGTCCTTCTTCCGTGTTTGCTGTGGGGATTTGGATACGTTCCCCTGTGAGTGAGCTGGCTCATTCTACAACCAAGCAAACAGAGGCACCAGCCTCTCACAACCTGCTGAGTGAATACGTCAAATCAGAGCTGTCCCAGTCAGGGGTGGCAGGGCTGAACTTTGCTCTCATGAATCAGCTCCATGGAGGCCAGGCAGTCACAGAGGTAATTAACCAGCTATAGATTGGAGGGCCAGGTAAGTCTTGGTAGATGTGGCACCTGGACTTTGACAGTCTTCTGGAGCAGACGAGGCACTCTTGGGCATATCCCTGGAGTAGCATGAAGGACGGCGTGAAGCCACCAGACCAGGTGTGTGGGGAAGTTAGCTGCTCCTTTTTCTTCTTTGAGCTGTGCTTGCTGGGTTGGCAGACTATGAAAGGCTTCACTGGTTTTGCTGGGGCCAGGAGGGTCACTTGTGTGAATGCTAGAGGTGCTTTCTGTGTCACCATAGAGAGAGTGCCTTCATTTGGAGAATCTTAGGTGTTTTCAGTTTGGTATTATTACTGCCTGAGGCCTAACGTACTGAGTTGTGACAACAACATTATATGACTTCAGTGAAGAGCTGGGGAGTAGTGCCTTTGTGTCAGGATGAGGCAGCTGGTGAAGATCTCCTAACAAGGTGGAAGCAGCTTTCTTCTAGTTCCACTTACTTGTATCCCAGTGGGGCTGAGGTTCACAGATCTTTAGGAAAGCCCACGTTCCCTTGCCCTGCATCTAGGGCACTGGGTTTTTCCTGGAACATGCTTGGAAGAAGCTTTCATTACATCTGGCTTTTTTGAGAAGTCTGACTTTTCTTGGGTCTCTAGAGTTGTGACTGAGGTTGAGACTGCAGGCAACTCTGTGCCCTACTCTTGTTCGTTCTGCTGTCTCATAGCTCTTGGCTCATGGTGCAGGCCTCTGGCTCTGTGTGTTTGAGTTCAGTGATGTCTTGATTTGGATATATGTCCTTCTGACTTTTTGTTCTGATATGATATTTTAGACGATGCTGGGGGCTTCAGGAATGAGAATAGGCTTGATGTGAATCTTGCAGCCTAAGGTAGTTCCCAAGAAGAAGAAAGCTGGGGCTGAGCTGGCCTGTGTGAGCTGGTGACGTAGGGGCCACTTGAATGTGAGCTGGGTCAAGCCTGCCTGCTTTCCTCCTTGACGAGATGGACGGAGGGGCTTGGAAGGTCTTCACCCCTGCAGCTACTTCCCACTTTGAGGACCAAAGGGGGAAATTTTTTTGATGCAAGGAAGACTTTTAGTTTTGAAAATTTCCAGCTAGCAAGAACTCTTCTGACCCCGGCTCACATCTGCTGGCTCTCTGGAAGAGGAATGGTTACATTATAGTGTTTCATTCTTCAAGAAGTTTCATGGAAAGATTAAAAAAATATGTCTCTTGAGAGGCAAATAGAAGCTTCTGTTTGTTTAGGATATATTTTTTCAGCCACTCACAGCACTTTAAACTTTATTTTTTATGAAGCTATTAGTATTTATTGAACAGTTTTTGCAGGCCAGGCAGTGTCCTGGGCACTTGCCATCTCTCTCTCTCTAGTGCTGACAATAATTCTCCAAAGTAGTTATTATAATTTCTATTTTATGGGTAAGGAAATTGAGGCTTAAAAATGTTAGCCAGCAAGTAAGTGGCAGAGTCAGGATTTGAACTCTGGTCTAGCTCTCTCCAAGGCCAACTCCATTTCTGTGATACTTCAGCACCCCCATCTTGTACATTTAAACTTTTTTACTGTTTAATTATTGGATACAGGTTCTTGATACACAATTCAGACTCATAGTGGTCCTCCTGTCTCAGCCTCCCCTGTGCTGGGATTATAGATGTGTGCCAGCATGCCCAGTTTCAGGGCTGACACAGTGTGCCTAGGGTTGCTGGGGCTGGCATAGCATGCAGTACTAAGGATTAAGCCCAGGACCTTGTGCTTGCCAGGCAGGTGCTTAAACTGTAGAGCTATTTCCCCAGCCCTATACTAAGTGTTATGTAAATATTTGCTTGTGGGATAAATGAAGAAACATTAATTGGGATTTCTTGATAGCATTTTGTAGATGCATCTATTAATGTTATCTGTCTCCCATGCCGCCCACATCTGTTGTTCCATATGTACTTTTTAGTTTTTAAGAAACATCAATATAATTGCTAAGCCTGTTATTTATTTTATGTATCTGCTTGATTTTTTTCATATTTCTCTATATTCGTGCCCATAGGGTTTGTTTTAGACAGGGTTTTCAGGACCACAAATTGCTCTTTTCACAAAACTGAATCAATAATCATGTTTGGATATAGGCTTGAAATGATGATCTCTTTCTTCATTGTTCTTTTCTGCAGGAAAATAAAATAACTACATAACTGCTCAAAATATAAGAGAAATTTAGAGCATTGGAATGGAACCTTGGATGCCTCGGCGGCCCTCTCAGCCTCGGGGGAAGCCCACAGCACCACCCAAGGACCCAGGCCCAGGGCTTCAGAGTGGACATCGTTGGCCTGGTCCTCACCCTCGACACAATGGAGAAAGGTTCTATCAATGGCAAGATGTCCGTGGGAGTCCACAGCCACAGCAGGACCCCGGGGCAGACCACCATCAGCCCCTCTATGCATCCAGGCCCGGAGAGTGGCCTCATCATGGGTCTGGAATTAATTACTATGAAGGAGGTTACCCCACTTACTTATACCCTAGGTATGGATTTAGGGCTTATAATGGACCTGGCTTTGCTAGATGCTTCTCACAGATGACTGAAAATAGGATCTTCTTTTTCCATTTTTTATGTATTTAGTACAGGGTCTACAGAGTCTACAGAGTGTCACTAGGTAGATTAGACTCAGTGATTCTCCTATTTTCAGCCTCCCAAGTGCTGGGATTATAGGCATGTGCTACCACACATTTGCCATCTCAGCATGCCCTGGGGGCAGGGCTGGCATTGCACAGAGGATCAAACCCCTGACCCCTGTGCTCTGCCTAAGCAGGCTCTTCAATCCTCTGAGCTATCAGGCAAGCCCCTGAAGATAAAATTCTCCTCCTCTTTATCCAGGAGCTTCTTAAAGCAGCTCTTAGTGGCGATGGAAAGATTAGAAGGCAGAAATTCAAGACCACAAGGGGGACCTTCTTGCTTTGAGGTTACAAGAGGCAATGTATGCAGAATAAGGAGCAGCTTTTCTTAGGATGTTCTGCTAAGTTCCTTAGCATCCTTGGGGCACCCTGGATGACACCAGCACCTCCACACAGCGTCCTAGAACTGTACCTGGAGTGTGGTAGGTTGCACAATATGGATATGTTAAAAGAATGAGAATTTTAAGAAAAATCAGCCCCAGAAAGGTAGATACAGATGAGTAGGCTTTGTGTTCAGAAAGAGAGGCTACAGTGATGTAATTCTAGGTTGGAGCATCAGGAATTTCTCTCTGACCCTCCAGAATTCTGATCAATAGCTCTGAATGAAATAGCTCATAGAATGTTGGAGGCCATTTATATGTTCTACTGTAGCTTTTCTAGTTAGGATGATATTTATGCACTTACAGATTTAGCATTGAAATTATGGTAATTACCATAAAGAATTTGCCTCTGAAATGGTAAAGTATTATTAATACTAACAACATGATGTTTCTTTCCTGGTTGCCACATTTTCAAAGGAAGGTGTATAAAGGACAGAGGCAATGCAAATAATCAGATATAAAATATTTTATTTTGACCCTTCCCATTTCATTTCTATCCGTAATGGGGATGGAAATTATATTAATGTATTGGGATCTTACAGTCTTATGAAGGGCTTTCTGAAGTAATATCTGGGTAGAATATGGTTGGACATACATATTTGAATAGTACGAGTTTTACTAAAAAAAGTGTTCTAAACTAAAACATAGTTTATTTTTTTTAGAGTTTTAAATGGAAAAGAGTTTCACTGTTTTATACTAAGAAGCACAGCCTTATTATATAACTAACAAGGGTCTCTCTCTCCCTCTTGAGCTGATCCTGAATTTTCTATTTCTAGGACCCTACATGAACTGTTGCATTCAGACAGATTCTGCCTCATGGAGGAGGGAGTATCTACCATCTGAAGTTGTTTAATTTGACCAGTGCCCTTGGCTTTTTTTCTCCTCCACACTCACCCTCAGGTGACTGACCTTGTTTGTGATATCGTAGGGTGGGCTACCAGGATCCCTCTCAGAGACACTACTCTCCGTCGCTGAGGGATGAATACGCTTATGGAAATTATTACTATCACGGATATCTGCAGTGGCAGCAGGAGGACGGAGGTGTGTACTAGTCTCCCAGAAACCTTTGGGGTCTGGGTTGATAGCAGCTAGGCTGGAAGACAGGGTAGAAATCTGGAACCATAAGTAAGACCTCCCTTTTGGGTAAATGAGACAACAGCAGAGATGCTACTCCTTAATGTCTCTTTCTTTCTTTCTTTCTTTCTTTCTTTCTTTCTTTCTTTCTTTCTCTCTCTCTCTCTGTCTCTCTCTGTCTCTCTCTCTGTCTCTCTCTTTCTTTCTTCTTTTTTTTGGGGCCAGAGTTCAAACTCAATGTCTTGAGAAGAGAGAAAAAGGCTTCCCTTCTCATGTGATTGTGGTACAGAAGCTTACGGTGGTGTTGGCATAGCGTGCGTGGCTTGCATGCACATTTTCCTCTGACTTTTCCTCATAGCTATGGTTATAGTTACTGATGAAGTAACAGAAAAGTCAGCTTTTAAGGGCATCTGCTGTGTGTTGGGCTGGGTATCATGTGTGCTGGGCATCATTTCACTCTCCAGGGGCAGTCATGTACCGACAGGAGTTTTATACCCTGTACTGACAGGTACCTGTGTGAGCTAATGGTAATTTCTGACCAGCTAACAAAGGAAAATCTGTTTCAGTGTTGAATCTACCCTCACACCCCAACACCCACCCATACCATGATCCCCAGCACTGAGCACAGGGATAGAGCCATGCTAATTGGTTCAGAGAGGCACTGTCAGCTCTGACTCATTAATTTGGCTTTTTTCCCCCCAGGGCTTGGAAATTAAACTAGTGTGTAGCACACGCTAGGAAAGCACTCTGCCACTGAGCTTATTCCAGTGTCCAGAACAAACATGTTTTCGAACTTTCTGTTTTCTACTAACTCAGCTTCACAACTCACCAGTGTCTTTCTGAAACCTTTCTGAAACAGGAAGTGACCTGGCCTTATTTTGTTCTCTCTGAGGGTGCAGTACCAAGGCAGGGGAGTCCTTATGTCTGGCCTGAAGATTATGGAGATCAAAAGTACCTCAATGAATATAACCATGAAAACTGGAATAGTCCATTTGGAAAAAATAATGAGACCCAGATCCAGTAAGTGTGAAAGGAGAGGCCAATTTGACAAGATTCATTCAATTCTAACTCCGTTAGGCCAATCTTGAGGTACCTGGTGGTGACCCCTCCTCTGCAGTAGCATTCTAGCCACAGAGACATGAGAGTAGCCCAAGATGGCCCTGGCCAGCTGTTAATAGGGTCCTGGGTGGAGAGAGTCTTATCCCTGAGGAGCTGCTAGCTTAGTAACCAGGGCTGGTTTGTGTCCTGCCAGCCTGTTGGAGCTCTTAATCCTGTGTGAGCCTTAGAATGTTTGTAGCCTTGCAGAAGTTCTTATGGCTGGGTCCTACCTGAGACTGGAGTGTTTCTCCTCTGCCCACTTGATCCCTAGATGAAACAAAACCCTGGCATAAAGCAGAGCAAGGAAGAGATTTTTTGCCCAAGTATCTGTCATGGTTCTATAGTCTGGAATTTGCCAACCCAAGTGTTCTGATTTAACACGTTCCTACCAACTTGAACCACTGGTAGTACCTGCAGCAGACAGCATGGCATAGTCATGCATGTACCACTGGTGGTACCAGCTGCCTGATGGATAGTCATGCAAATACACCAGCAGTTTAGAGCCACCTGGCTACGAGACATCAGAATTATGGCTCCATCTAAAATATGTTAAGCCACCTTATGATGGCAGACTGTAGAGACCAAATTTTGTTGTGGATTTGAGGCTACTTCCAGTAATTGTATTTTGAACCCAGGGGTGCCTGTTTTCCTGGGATCGACACACTGGTAGGGAATGGGAGAGAAGTGCTTTTCCCTGTGGCATCTCTGCTGACTTTAGAATGAGGATAACTTCTGCTGGAGAGCATTCAGCTTTGCTGGCTGGCCCAGCACCTGTCTAACCTCTGCTGTCATTTTGCCACAGCTCTACCAGCTGGAATACTTATAAAGACAGTGCTGCGTCCAGCTTGGGACAAGAGTGGCCTGGGGAACTTCTTGCAGAGAATCTGCCAACTGGAGCTCCAAAGAATAAGGTAACCTGAAGTGACATGGGCTTGAGGCCCTTGGCCATGCATTATAACTGATCCTGTCAGCAGTGGCACGCAGGGCCCTTACGGATGGGGTCTCCAGCGACCAGCCATCTGGGGAGCCCTACCCTGCCACTCTCAGCAGGGCCTCCCCTTGCATCCCCCAAACCCCTGCTTTCCTGCTTCAGTCTTCTGAGTCTGAGGTGCTGATCTGGCCCTTTTGCATTTTCATCAGATTGGGCTAGAAAAGAGGCTGTCACTAAGTATCACGTTTTAGGGACCCCAGGGCACTAGAAATTTGGTTTAATCCAGAAATGGAAAGTTGCTGAAATCTTTTAATTCAGGTTTGAAAAACACAGCTTGAAAACCATTCCTGACTTTTTCATCTGTTTTCTCTAAAATCATAACGTGTGTCCCAACTATGCCACAAAATGGAGCTCTTAATTTTTTAAACAAATTTTTAATTTGGAGAAAGTTTTAGGTTTTACAAGTTTCTATGGAAAACTTGCAAAGATGCTATGGAGAGGAGCTCTTGATTTCTGACAGCCTTGTGTTAATATTCTCTCCCTGATTATGTATGTATGATTTTTGGTGGGTTTCTCTGTATGCCTAGTGCTCACCAGGATGGGACATCTATTACTGTGATGAATATCAGCAGCCTGGTAACAGCAGTCATGCATGCATGTATAGCACTTTTCAGTGTACAATAAGGTTTGAATTTTTGTTTTACTTATATCTTACCAGAATATAAGTTCCATGAATTGCTTACATAACCACATCCCCAGGGAAAACCCTGTGCTGGGAGCACAGTACAACTCATAATATAGATGCTAAATGAATGCATGAGGAAACAATAGGACAAATCTGTTTATGTACAGAGGAAAGTATTGAGCTTGGATAACAAAAGTCACTTATTCAAAGTCACAGTAGAAGGGCACTGGAATTTAAAGTTGAGATTTGAATTCAAGGTACCCTGACTCTAGGGCCTGGGCACCACACATCGGCCCATAATGCATCCTTCAGCCCAAACCCCTGCCAACTGGACGTCTCCATATTCTCTGTGTTCACTGAGGACTTTGCATCTTGTTTCTTTGAAGAATCAGTTGGGAGGACCCGCCCACTGAAACTCCTTCCCATGTGCGTCCATTGCCTTTTAACTTTCAGCAGTCACTGCCCAGCAAGTCCAACCTTGTCCAGCAGCATGAGTCTGGCCTCAGCTCCAGCAGCTATGAGCTCAGTCAGTACATGGTGGATGCCTTGGAGCAGTGTGATCCTGTGGCTTCAGCAGCTTGGAGTCCAGGGCAGACTGGTGAGTACTAAAGTGGTGGCTGTCATTGGTTGAACCTAATGAGGAAAAGCTAGATGGCCAGGCTCTTAGGGAGTCCCCTTGACCTTGTATTTCTGAGAATGAACGATTGCCCCACTTTCCTATGTAGGCCTTCTGGGCAGGAAAGCCAACTTTGGCTTCACTTCCTACTTTTTCTCTTCTAAAGGAGAAGGGAGATTGCGCCCTAGCTGGTTCTCAGAAGGAAGCACTTCCCGCTTCTTCTCTTAGAAAGGAGGTGGCACCATAGCTGCTTCTCAGGCAGGGGCAGGAGACATTCAGGGACCCTTTCACCAACAGGTGGAGAAGTGAAAAGCAGAGAGCATCAGGAAAGGTCAAAGCAGGGCACAAAGTCTGGTTGCAGGAGATTGCTATGGGCGAAGAACTCACAGCAGCTGGATGCTTCTCGGCCTCTTACTCTCAATAAGAGCTCAGGCTGGGCGTGTTATCATTTGGATCAAATTATCAAGTCCCTGCATTATGTTCTGACATATTCTCAGAGGCTTAAATCAAAGTGGAGCATGGATCACAGGTTTCTTCTAATTATGTAGCCCGCCTAGACACTGATTGAGGACCCAGGTAGAATCTGGATAGGAGCATGTCTGTGGTATGTTTCTAAACTAAAGAAAAGCAGTAAAAGTAATGCTAACCATGCCATCTGTGTCCCCTGGTCAGGGGCTGTCTCGGCGGTTGGTTCCAAGACACCCATGAAGTTCTACGTCCCTCATGTCTCTGTGAGTTTTGGGCCAGGAGGTCAGCTGGTGTGTGTGTGTCCCAGCTCTCCCATGGATGGGCAGGTGCCCCTGGTTGAACTGCATAGCATGGAGGTAGGTAGACAAGGCGCTGTGCCTGGTAGTGCTGGCACACTACCCACCCACCTACTTTTTTTTTTCCCTATTGGTACCAGGAATCAAACTCAGGGCTTTGTGCTTGCCTGGCAGGCATTGTGCTGCTGAGCTATATTACTGGCTCACCCAACTACTCTTGACATAATTCCATGCTTCCCTTTGCTTGAGCATGTGTAGCTCCAAGAGGGGATACTCTTGTGGGGAACTGGGCCATGCACTCCTGGATCCAGGGGTGCAGGAATTATGTGCTGTTTTCTGAAAGAAGTGATGCTAGAGCTCGGAGATGCTAGAGCTCGGAGATGCTAGAGCTCGGAGATGCTAGAGCTCGGAGATGCTAGAGCTCGGAGATGCTAGAGCTCGGAGATGCTAGAGCTCGGAGATGCTAGCAGCTCATCTTCAGTAGCATACCTGACTTCGGTCATTCTGCTTTCCCACAAGGCACTGAGCCCCTCCTTAGAGCCATAGCCCTGGAATCTGACACAGGGGCACTGGGTCGAATAGTCTTCAAGACCAATTTGGTTTTCTATTCCAGGTTATTCTGAATGACTCAGAGGTCCAGGAGGAGATGAGAAGTTTCTCAGGACCCCTGATCAGGTGAATTACTGGAAGAGCTGCTTAGCAAAGGCTCTTAAGACCTGGAAAGTCTTCCTGCCTGCATTAGTGCTTTGAGGCCTTGTTCTAGGTTCCTTGAAAGAAATGTTCTGTTCCAGCCAGAGTCGAGTTTTCTGTGCTGCTAAATAAAACTAGAGGTGGCCTGAGCTATTTTGGTAAGCTGGTTGATACTTGGAGACCAGAAAGAAAAATAAGCTTAATTTGGAAACCTAAAAACTGATTCCATTTTGTAGAGGTTACATGGTAGGAAGTTTTAGTGTTTCATGCACACCGCAGAGATTAGTGGAAACGTACAGTATAGCCCCAGAAGTCATTGGCGAGTGGTTCACAACAGAAAATAATACTTGCAAGGGCACATTTTTTTGGAGCTACAACCATCAGCTTTCCCGTTATTGGATGATGTATAGGTCTGCCCTCTGCAGGACCAAACTGGAACAGCCTTTAAATGTCCAGTTGTGTTGCTGATAAGCACAAGCCCTTCAGTCTCCACAGAGTGTCAGAGGACCTGGCTTCTGGGTTCGAGCATCCTGCTCACTGGCACCACCGTGGTGGGTGGGTTCATTAGTCCTCTCTGAGAAGAGCTATTCCACACCATGGCAGGAAGATTCAAGAGAAATTATCAGGTGGAAACTCTTTAAATATCATCATTATTAAATATCATCATTACATAAATATATCCTTATCCTAAAGGTTCCTTTCCAAGAAAATCCCCATATTGCATTTGGGAGTTTCTTCTGTCTCTGTGTCTTACACACCGATGTGTGGGTGTAAGTGTAGAACTGAGTCGGGTACTAAGCACTTGGACCTGATTTTGTGTGTGTGTATTGTAAGGAAGGGTCTACAGTGTGTTCAGGGCCTCCTTACTAGGTCAGACTCATAGTGATCTGCCTGCTTACAACATCTCAAGACCTGGGATTACAGGCTCGTGCCACCACAACCAGTCTGCACTTGGCCCTAAGTTGACTTTGACTTGTTGAAGGACCTTGCACAAATAACTGTGTCTACTTATTGAACCCTTGCTATATATCATTCTATTTGCTAATTTTTTTTCTGTGCAAAGGTAGGTTCTTTTATTATCTTTAATTTAGGGAGGAGAAAGAACTGAGGGTCAGGGGAGGTAAGAAACTTGTCTAAATTAAAAGGTAGCTGAACAGATTTAGGCCCATGATCACCAGATTCCAAAGTCTTACCTGATATACTATGCAGTCCCTTCAGGTCTCTGATCCTCAGTTTCTTCATCTGTAAAATAGAGGGTGTCAAGAGAATTTGTGAAGTCCCTTCCTGTTCAAAAGAGAATAACCTTCCTGTGGGTACAGATGTGTCATCCAGCTCTGGGCTGTGTTCCCAACTCCAGACCTGCCAGCACCCTGTAGAGGACCTGGGGTCCTGAACAGGGCAAGTATCTCTGTGCTCATCCTGCTCCTGAAATCTCTTCACAGAGAAGATGTACACAAGGTGGACATCATGACATTTTGCCAGCAGAAAGCTGCTCAGAACCACAAATCTGGGACACCAGGGAGCAGGGACTCGGCTCTACTTTGGCAACTGTTAGTTCTTCTTTGTCGCCAGAATGGGGTAAGTTCCTGCTCTGGTGGGATGGCAGGTGCTTGCGGGCAGAGAGTTGAGATATTTGTAATATAGGTGAGAGTGGGCTTGTGGTATGATGAGCAAAGCAATATTAGAAAAGCAACACATCAACCTCAGGGAGAACGTTGCTCAGATGTCAGTACCAGTCTGAGTCTGCTAACCAAAACAGTTCCCCTGACTCTCCCCTGTCTGGGGATTATTGTATATTCCTGGGTTATTGCAGGAGTCAAATAATACCACCAGAAAGCTGAAAACGGTTTCATCAAGCTTCATGGCTTGGACAGGCAGAAAATAACCATCATAGTAAAGCTGACATTTGAAATACAGTAATCCAAGAAAGGACTGCCGTGTGTTTGCATGATTGTCCTCCTTATGAAGAAAGGCGATGCAGGCACCTTTCTCCTGGAACTCGGGCTGGCAGCATGAGCACCAGGGAGACCGTCCCTCAGGATGACCCCTTTTGCCTTGCAGTCCATGGTGGGGTCTGACATAGCTGAGCTGCTGATGCAAGACTGCAAAAAACTGGAGAAATACAAGCGCCAGGCGCGCGTGGCCAACCTCATCAGCCTGAGCGATGAGGACTGGCCCGTGACCAACACTGGGACTCGTAACCTGCTCACTGGGGAGATCCCGCCCACCGTGGAGACGCCTGAGCAGGTGGTGGAGAAGTTCACAAAGCTGCTCTACTATGGGAGAAAGAAGGCAAGTGCTCCTGCTCCGGGATGGTTTTAGAAGAGATACCACGCCCTATGTGGCCACTCATCCCTCTTCCAATTACATGGGCAGCGTATACTCATGTTATTTTATTTATCTGTCTTTTGGTATATACTCATTTTAGAGCATATGGAAAATTCAGAAAGGTTCAGAGAAGAAAATAAAAACACCACTGTTGGTGTTTTTTTTTTTTTTTTACCATTTATGCTTATAGAGTTAGCATAGTTCTACTATTAAAGGGTAAGACCTATTAATATTTTGGTATATCTGGTTCTCATGTTGGGATTACAAAATCAAAATTAAAGTTAATTGTGCTTTCTATTTCTCATTTTTGTTTTTGATTTATGAGGTAAATTACCTCTATGGCTTTAAATATGTCCCCAAAACACCATTTAATTTTATTTCATTTGAGATTGAACTCAGGGCCTTGTGTATGTCACACAAACCCTTTATCAGTGACCAGTAGCATGAGGGGAAAAATTTTAGTAGGTTCATCTACTCTGCTTGAAAATATAAGCTTCTTACAATTTTATTATCCATCATGAAGTGTTGCATTTGAATATTTCATTATATAAATCATTGGTTGATTTTTAAATTGTTTTTGAAAAAATAGATTTCTAAAAATAGAATTTATTGAGTATGGAGCAAGGGGTATGGAATATACAATTTTAAATTATTTCCTCCTATGTACACTAAATTAGTTTTCAGAAATGTTGTTTACAAATAATATTCCTGCCGCAGTACCTCAGGTGTGCTTACCATTATTGAACACCTGAATTCAATAAAGTACTATAATTTAAAATATTTGAGATATGATTAGGATCATTTCAAATCTATTTAATTTAAAATCCAGAGATAAAAGAAACATAATGGAGAAATGATGCCCTCACTCCTAGCTACTCAATTTCTCTTTCTGAGATGTTCAAACATTTTTGCATGTGTGATTATTTTATGCTTTTTTCTTTATGACATACTGTTATTAGGACTCTACTTTCCTTTTTTCCCACTTAACAAAATACCTTGGAGAATGTGCTTTGGAGCTGGCAAACTTTTTCCATGAAGGGATGGATGGGAAATATTTGGGCTCTCCTGGCCCCTGGGTCTTGTGGCACTCTCAGGCTGGGCCCATGTCCTGGGAAGGCAGCCTCAGACAGCATGTAAGTGGATGAGAGTGGGTATGCTTCACTCAAACTTTGAGGACATAGAAACTGGAATTACACATAATCTTCATGTGCTAGAAAGCATTATTTTGGTTGTTACTTTTTATAGTTAATGAAAAGAAAAAAAGAATTCTGAACTGATGGGCTTTACCCTAACAGGCAGAACACTGTGTTTGCTCTTCAGTAATACTTTGTTATCATTGTTTTTTTATGATACTTTCCATAGCATCATATATATATATATATATATATATATATATATATATATATATCACGACATATACATTACCTTCTATATCAAACCTTCCTTGTATTTTACGACTACATAATTTTCTATGGATAAGTTATAACTGATTCAAACAAATCCTTATAGGTTGGCACTAGATGTCTGTGGCTAGTCTAAACAATGCTAAAATGAGTAGTCACTGTCATTTTGCTAACTTTTCTGGCAAATACAAATTCATTGGTAGAGGTGTGAGATGCCACACCCAGTCTCAATTGCCATCTCAGTGCACCCTGGGGGTGGGGTGGGGGCGATTGAACCCCGGGGCCTCTACACCTGCTTGCAGGTGCTTTAATGAATTCTGTTTCTTTAAAAATTCATTCTTTGTCTTTCTTTCCCTTTCTCTCTCCAATAAGATTACAATGGAAGATGTTGGGATAATCAAAGAACTTAGAGATGGAATTACCTCTGTGACTTGCTAATTGTAAATCACATTCTTGGGTGCAGACATCAAGAAATTTATTAGTACCAGTTCCAAATTTTATATACAAATTGGTCCTTACTAAATCTGAAACTTGAATTAAAAGGTGACTGTGTGTGTTTTAAATTTTGTCCTCTAATTCATATTACTCAGTGAATAGTGTTACTAATTTGACCTACAGAGGCATTCAATAGCTAACTTAGTTTTAAATTTGTTAGTTACTTTTAACACTAGTTAAGCAGGCCAACCCCTCTGTATGCTGGTTCGAATATGATTCCATTTATGTAAGAATACTGCCCCCTCCATGATATAGTGAGACTCCGAACGCTGGAAGCGCCACCCTCATAGTTTCTAATGGTTCCCAGGAGCCCTCTCCATTTTAGCAACCAGATGGGCAGAGCACATGGAAGACTTGCTGTGGGTGGTTTTATGGGCTGGACCTGGAAGTGGCACCTGGCACTCACATTTCCATTCCATGGTCTAGACTCAGTCATAGCCAGCTGCTAGGCAGATGGGAAAATGTGTAGCTCTTTGTTCAGAAAGGAGAGCGTGGATTTTGGAAGGAACCACCAGTCAGCTGCCACAGTTGTTAAAAATGTGTTCTAACCTAACAGCCACTCGTGAAGACCCTTTTGCTACTATTTGAGCTTCAATCCTCAGGATGAGAGTTTTTCTTATCTGTGGTACATAGGTTCTTGTCAGTATTTGGTAACTTTTGCTGAACCATTAAAGCTGTCTGGGACCCATGCCTGGGGAGGGTAATGGAGTAGCATAATCGGTGGCTGGAGATGTGGGCCACCTGCAGGAAGATACCACGCTGATGAGGGCCTGCTCTCAGCTCATCCCTCCTGCGTGCACCGGAGACTCCAAGTCTCCCTGGCTGCCCAGGCTCTACTGCTGTGGGTGCAGCAGCAGGGGAATCTGTTGGTCTTCATTTTAGAGAAAGTTGGGCAAGGCATTGCTGAATGTGCTGTTTTGCTTTCCAGGAGGCCTTGGAGTGGGCAATGAGGAGCCACCTGTGGGGTCATGCTTTGTTCCTAGCCAGCAAGATGGACCCAAGGACCTACAACTGGGTCATGAGTGGGTGAGTCTAACTTGCCGAGGAGACCGAGAGAGCAGAGATGCCTCCCCTCCAAAGGTGGGAAGGCAGTCAAGGTGAGGAAACGTGCATGCCGTACCAAGAAGCCTGCACTCTGAACCGCTTCCGATTTCTCTTTCAGAGCCAGATAACATTTCTGTTCTCCAGATTCTTACAACCTAGGGGCAAATGCTTTCTTTCTATTTACTAAGTGGGATAAAATATTTAATCATAGTCCCCAGGATCAGAATTTCTGAAATCCAAGTCATTTCCACGTTTTAATAATCTTTGGGAAGGGCTATTCTAGATAGTTCCATTAGTGAAGGAATGGGAGGTCATTCAAGTTCACCTGATGGAGCTTTAGGAGTTAGACAATGCCTCACACTTAGCGTTGTTGTGAACATGTGAGCTTTACGAGGGAGGTAGAGATACGGGGCAGCAGGACCATGAGCTGTGGTAGAGAAAGATGTCATAGGTTTGGGAACTAGAGGTCAGTGTCGTGGTGGGGGGCTATTGAGACTGTAGAGGACAGCTTGGTAAGAAATCACAAAAGCACACCAAGTCCTAGGTACCAGCCAGAGTGCACTCTGAGGAGAACCAGATAAGGCTTACATGGTGGAAAAAATTCAGTATCAAGAGGAGGTGGTAGGGAAGGGCTGCTAGAAAAGGGTTTCTGAACAAGCTTCAGGCTCCAGCGTGCACCCTGAAAGGCAGATGCGAGTGGAGGGGCTCTCCTGTAAGGAGCAGGCTGGGGACGGACTGTGAGAAGGATGTCACCTCTGCATCTCTATTTCCTAGTGTGTAATCAGGCTTGAAGAGTCTCCTCTGGACTTAGGTTTGAATTGGCCATACGTCCCATGAGGCAGAGGGTTGGATGAGAGCATGGACCTTTCCCATGCAAGTTCGGTTTGTGTTCTTAGTGGCTGTCATCCTGCCCGGGAGCCCGTATTTCAGGATGGCCTCAGCTGTCTCTTTATTTCTCTAACCTTCATTCTTCCGGGGGACAAGCAAGCCTGCTGAGTACTTCATTATGCTTGAAGCCTGGAACTGAGGAGAGCAATTACGATGAGTGCTCCGAGCTCTGAGGCAAGGGTGCTATTAACTCAAAACTCATGTTCTGAGGGGCGATTTCCCCTTGGGTTTTGAAAATGAACATCCCACGACCCTAGGATGTAGCCTACATCTTGCTACAGAGTTTTGCCTTGGGCCATTGAGTCTTGATGGGGTCCAATGAATTGTGAAAAATATCTCTTCCTGAGTATGCTTAAATCTCAGATCAGCTGTAGAGCTTATTATATCCTTGTTAAGCACATCCATAGTTTGTCATCAGCAGGATCATTTCTGGTCCCTGTTCCACGCCTTTCTGGTTATTGAAAATGGCCATTTAGAGCTTGTCAGGGAAAGCGCCACAGACCAGGGCTTGTGCTGAGGCAGGAAAATGACCTCGGCAGCTTTTGCTTGGTATAGTGGAGGCTGCGGGGGGAGAAGGGCCCCCTGAGAAGAGTCTCGGGTGAGCAGCTACTGCTCTCCGGGGGCCCTTGCGATGTGCATGGGTTATTTTTTTGATAGAAGAAGACCTATAGAAATGGCCACTTAAGAGTTAGGGCATCAGGGCCTAACTGCAGAAAATGTCCCCCAACAGTGGGCTTGTGCTGAGAGAAGACCCAGCTGCCCTCCCTAACAAGGAGGGCGAAAGGGCACGGCAGAGGGCAAAGGGATGATCACCTTCCAAAAAGAACCGTTGGCGTAGATGGAAGGGTGGAGGGCCTGTGTGCTGGCCCTGCGTCCCCACTGACCGCTCTTTCTCTTTGCAGCTTCACCAGCACCCTAGCTCTGAACGACCCCCTGCAGACCCTCTTCCAGCTCATGTCGGGGCGGATTCCACAAGCAGCCACGGTACCCTCGGGGACAGGCTTCCTTCCACACCCATGATCTGAAGGAAAGGTTGAGGATGGGGTGGGGATGTCTCAGGAATGCAAGGATGGCTTCCAGGGTGCAGCATGAATAGCAACAGTTTTTTAATTCCCTCCCATGTGCCAGTTGCTTTGATGCCTATTATTTCAGTTACTACGTGGTTGGAGCTATTATCCCTAATTTTCCCTCAGATGTGGAAACTGAGATAGAAAGCTCCAAGAAAGAGCTGGGAAGATAGCTCAGTGGTCCAGGTGCCTGCCTGGCCGGTGCAAGGACCTGGGTTAGATCCCTGGTATTGCATGCTACACCAGACTTGGAACCCTAGGTGATGCATTGAGCCAGCCCCAAAACTGGGCATGTTGGTGTACACCTGTAACCCCAGCACTGGGGAGGCTAAGATAGGCAGATCACTAGGAGTCCAAGCTACTTAGCAAGATGAAACCTGGTACCAAATCAATCAATCAATAAATAAGATTAAAAATTATAATAGAGACAGGTGCAAGTGGCTTCAGATCACGGGGCTAGGAAGGAGTCAGGTCATAGTTGGCCCAGGTCTGTGTGACTGTAAGGACCTTGGCTTGCACAGTCCTGCAGCAGCCTGCTCAGCTCTGAACAGAGAGAGCTGCTGTTCTCCAGGCTTCTCAGGGGGCTGTGCCTACTCTTCCTGGGGGGAGGACTTCCCAGTGCCTTCCTGTCCTTCAGAGCCAGATGCGTCAGACTTTGAATCTTTTGGAGTTGCCTGTGGTTGAGGAGAAGGCTGAGGCCCACTGGAGAATTTTCCCATTATAGCAGAAGCAATCTTTTTGCCCCCAAGTATTTCTTTCTTGAGTTTTTTTTCAAACTCATCCTCGTGCTTTTGATTCATAGACGCAACTATTTCAGGATCTCCCTCTTTCCTCTTGAAGGTACCTTCACTCAATCGCCATGGCTTTTGGCAGCCTTTTTATTGAATGGTAGTTGGATTTTTTTCCTAAGAACTAGTTTTAATGAACACAGACTTTTTTTTTGACCTTCTTATTGCTTGTAAATAATTCCAAGAAAAGGGAAATTATTATTTTTTAGGCTTCATTATTAAACTAATGGGCTATTTTTTGGGTGATGGTGGTGGGGTCAGGGTTGTGACAGGGTCTCCCTGTGTAGTCTGGGCTGATTTTAAACTTGTGGTGATCCACCTGCCTCAGCCCTCCAAGTGCTGGGGTGACAGGCGTGCATGAACAAGCCTGGCCAGTGGGCTGTTGTAAAACACAGCGTGCCTCACAGGTCAGCTGAAATGTCTGCTCTGCAGTGAGATCGTGTTGTGATATGAAGTTGTAAATATATAAAATGATATAATCAGCCGTGGCCCATTGGGTTTCACTGCAGGGGTAGAGTTAGGTAATTCCCCATACTTTCCGGTGAGCGAACCGAGGAGCCAAAGCCAGGAACCAATGTAACATTTACCCTTAGGGCCTGAGGCCTTCCTAGGCCTTCCACTTACATGGGAGGAGCAGATGGCGGAAAAAGCTTGGAAGTGGACGTCCAGGTGGGGGTGCCATCACGAAGTCGACCTGGACCATGCTCCTGATTAGGGTGCAGACTTGGTTTCATTCTTTAATCTCACAAAACCTCAGCTTTTCATAATTGTAGAGGCTTTGGTGTGTGACCAATGGAGTTATTGTGGCTTCAGATCACGGGGCTAGGAAGGAGTGAAAATGAAGGACAGGGAATATCTAGACCTATCAATATCTGTGTGTGGCCCACGGATATTAGTTCATAAATGTTTTCTTACTCTTTCTCTTTACCTATAAGTCTGCTGTATAGAGATTATTATTTTTTCTGAGTTACTAGAGTAGAACAGAGATAGACTTACATGCTCTTTTTTATTTTATTTTATTTTTTTAAGATTTTTTTAAATTTGTTTTTTTCTTGTTTCAGAACCTTTGTTTGTTTATTCACTCATTTTTATGGCCGGCTCAGCCCGCTCCGAGGGCAGGGCTGGCACAGCCTGTGGTGTTGGGGATTGAACTGCGGTCCATGAAGCCACCCAAACTTTCCCAAGCAGGCGCTTTAGACCACTGAGCCATGCTGCCTGGCCCCTGCATGCTCTTTTTTAAAACAAGTTTTTTTTTTTTTTTTTTTTTTCTGTGTCATTTAGATCCATCACAAGAGGCATGGTTTATGTGTTCAACAAGCACACATACATATGCTAGCACTTGTGAATGCTGGCAGGAAAAGTGCTTAGCTCACGGTCCACGCCGCAGTGACAGTGAGAGCCGCCATCACTGTTGTGACCCTTCTTGCTCTTGTTCTTTCTTCTTCATTTATAGCATTTTTTTGAGTTAAACAAGAGTTAGATGTAACATGGGATTGGAAAAGACATCTTTTATTCATTGAGATGTTTACAAACACCAAATAATTGTGAATAGTTGTGACCTCCAGGTGTTAGTTACTACTGTCAACCTCCTGGTGTATCTGCGATCAAACCAAGTGTGAAGTGCTATGCTGTGTGCCTTGCACACTACTTTATCTTACAAAGAGCAGCAACCCTGGTATGTAGAGCTTACAGTTTCCACAGGAGGCTTATCTCAAGTCAAATCCAGACCTTTTGTTGTTTTTATGACATTTAGATTTTTTTTTTTTTCAATACCAGGGATTAAACTCAGGACCTTGCACTTGCAAGGTAGGCGCTTAAGCTGCTGGGCCATCTCCCCTGGCTGCTTTCACACTGACAGTTTCCTCCCTGAAATTTACCTCCTTTTGGGAAGGACTGCCAGCCCGCAGCCTACCAGGGCAAGTATCCTTTCTGTGGGGGCTTCTTCTCATTTCTACTTCTCTACTGCCCCCTTGTGGGCTCTGCTGCCTCTGCGTTGTCACAAGACGGAGGAGCCACAAAGAAATCAAATGGGACTTGAGTACTGCCTGAGCTGTTAGACTTGGTTTTCTTCTTCCTACGTAGTAATCAGAATTAGACTTCACAAGGTTATTATGGAGGGTAAGTAACAGGATGCAAGTAGATGGGTTTTGTAAGACCAGAAAGCGGTAGGCATCTGGCCAGACCTTAAGCAGCCCCACATTACCTTGGCTTCTGTGATGGGTTAATCCTGTCCCCTCTGCTTGTGAGCTAAGGATGTTTTGATCTTTCTTCTCCTACTGAAATATCAGAATGTTATTTTCTTTTTGGGGGGATTTACTCTAGCTATTTGGGGTGGAGTCACCGGGAAGAAATTGGAAAATTAGTTATCTCCAGTTTCCTTACATATATATTTATGTGCATGCATGTCCATTTACATCTATCTGCCTTTTATATTTCTCAGAGCTTTTTGAAACAGAGAATTCTAAATCAGTAAATGGCAGCATTGCAGCCCATATAATGGGCATTTCCAGATTCCTCCAAACCAAGAGAGAGAGAGAGAGAGAGAGAGAGAGAGAGAGAGAGAGAGAGAGAGAGAGAGAGAGAGAGAGAGAGCAGCCTTTCTAACCCCCATGTTTGGGCACTAGGTAATCTTCATTATTTTTCTACCATTTTTCAGTGCTGTGGGGACAAGCAGTGGGGAGACTGGAGGCCTCACTTGGCTGTGATTTTGTCAAATCAGTCTGGGGACCCGGAGCTGCATCAGCGTGCAATTGTCACGATGGGGGACACACTGGGTAAGCCTACACGGTCACTGGGAGCACTCTTCTCTAGGGTATGGCCAGGCCAGCTTTAGGCACCTGTCCTTGGATTTTCAGAGTCTGGATAGGGCTAGAGTCTACGCCCAGGCCTTTCCAGGACCCAGGAACTGCTCTGTTTTGGGATAAGAAATTTCAGGGAAAGGAGCATCCTGCTTCATCCTGCTTGTGTTTGTGTCTCTGAGAGTTCTTTCTGCAAGCCAGTGCAGGCCACACCGAGATGGTGATCTGGGCTACAGAGATGCTTCCCTGTGGCTGCTGTTCCACCCCTGGAGGACACTGTCTTTATGTGATGCTAACGCAGGAGATACCTCACCTCCTGTGGCTATTAACGCTTTGGTGACCTGGCTCAGTCAGATAGGACATTCCATTTTTGCCTGAACGACCCCAGTAGTTCTATAGTCTACTTCTGTCATTGCTGTGAGGACAGCCTTACCAGCAGTTAGGGGCTACTGAATGCTCCAGATCAGCACATTATGAGCTTGGTCAGGGGGCAGAAGATCTAGAAACCTCCATGTTCCTTGTGGATCTGTGTGAAATGGGTTGGGCCAGGTGCTCGCAGCTTGCTCAGCACTCTCGACAAAAGGGAGCCCATGTTTGATGAGCCGTGCTTGGGCGGCAGGCACTGTGCTAGGTATTTTACCTACTCGATTTAATTTTTTTAAAAAACATCTTTTTAAAATTTTATTTATTTGGTACAGGGCTTTACCATGCAGCTTGGATTCATAGAGATCCTCCTGTCTCAGCCTCCTGGGATTACAGGCATGTGCTACCATGCCTGGTTTTGGGGCTGGCACGGCAAGCAGCACCAAGGATCAAACCTGGATCCTTGTGCTTGCCAGGCAGATGCTTAGACCTCTGAGCTATCTCCCGAGTCACCTTGAATTAATTTTGAGGCAATGAAAAATGTGTAGGAGAACACTTAAAAATTGGGAACAGTGTGGTAATTAATGTGATTTCTATAAGTGCTGCGAAAGCCCTCTATGAGGTTAGCAGGAGCTGCGATTGTACCCTGGCAGCCTAGTTCAGGAGTTGCTACTCTCAATGGCCCGTGTCTTTGATCAGACATGGGCATCACCAGGCCATTCTCATCCTGAGGAAAGACCATTCTCATCCTGGAAAAGGCTTCATGAAAAATCCAACCGGGGGAACGTGAAATAGCGACTGTGAAGAGAAGTGAAACGCAGTACTGAGATGGAAAGGGCTTCGGGGAGGGGCCGGGGCTGGGGGATCTGTGGCTCCGCTGTGAGAAGTTCATTGGCTTAGCCTCACAAGGCTTCTCCCTTGAGCCCACCGCGTCCAGCCTTTCATCTCTGTCTCTTGCATTTGGACAGCGAGGCACCATGGGTGGCCCCTGACCAGGCCTTGTTCTGCTCTCCCTACAGCAGGGAAGGGGTTGGTGGAAGCCGCCCACTTCTGCTACCTTATGGCTCACGTGCCCTTTGGCCACTACACTGTGAAGACAGACCTTCTGGTCTTGCTGGGCAGTAGCCACAGGTAAGTGTCCTTCAGGGGGGAAGGACATGGCGAGGATGTTTCCCATGGAATTCTTTTAGCCCTTGCTGCCTTCATGGAGCCATTTTTCATTTTCTGCAAATTGTTTTCTTGGTCTGCTCTGGATAAGAGAATGAGTGCGGGGGACCTCAGGCTCCAGGAAGTTGTGGGCCGGTGCCTCTGGAGTGTGTTAGTGCCCTTCTGGCCACGAGGTGGCACCCTAGCTCCACAACCAGACAGCTGCAAAAGCAAAGTTCTCCGGTGCGGAGGTTCCAGTTAGGTTAGGCAGGCGGGGCAGGGCCGAGAGGGAAGTAGAAGTGGTTTACATTTAGTCCTCCTACGATGACTGCGTACAAACTCCTGGAGCCTCGGGTGGTGGTGCCGTCGGGCTTTTCGTCTCGGAGAACCACCCCGAACCCTTGGAGGATTACGTGATGGATGATCGGACAAGCAGCTCCCTCACGGGCGCTCTCTGTTCTGGATCTCGGGAGCGCCTCCCCTATAAAGGTTACGAACGTCCTGTGTGGCTCTGGCAGCTTGCTTTGCACGATTTCCTTTGTTACAGATTTAACCAGTGAAGAAGGTATATATTTAACCCTCACTTATGGAGGGGGAATTCCAGAGCCAGTGAGGTCGAGAAGCTCGGCTGGGGGAGCACAGTTTGCGTGTCTGTGTTTGTCACTGTGACCCTGGCTTCCCACCACTGTGGCGTCCCACCTGTCCCGTAGCCGGAGAATGTTAGGGACAGTACATCTCTCCATTCATGACAAATGTGGACCTTTCTGGAGGTCAGGCCCTCTCTTCCGGGGATTATGTAGTGACTGTGAGTTCGGACATTTTGGTGAGGTTTTGGGGAAGAGACTTGGGCCACGTGGGGCTCTTGAGGCCTTTGGGTCGCGCTCACCTGCTCCCTTTCTCACTGGCTGAATGACCGTCTGACCCAGGATCGGTCCTTGGCTCTTGCTCCGCTCTGCTCCCTTCTCACGTGGCCTGCTGTCTTCAGCGTTCTTCTGTCCCTCTGTTCCGTGCTCCAGCATGGTGGCTCTCTGGGGACACAGCAGGGTTTAGGGCTCCAAGGCCAACTCTCAGTGTGTTTACAGGGGGTCTGGGATTCCACCCTCTGGCAAGGGAGCTGTAGGAGCTCTACGTTTCCTCTAACCCAGGCTCAGGACAGTGGAGGGAGACAATGCACACCCGTGCTGGGGCTGGGGGTCGCTTTCCTGTCTTAGGTCCGCCAGGACCAGCCCAGCATGGAGCCCCTGGCACGTGCCCATCTCCCAGGACCCATCCCCACCCAACTCTAATCTCTTGTGTTTTTATTTGCCTGCATAGTCAAGAGTTTTTGAAATTTGCAACCACTGAGGCTATCCAGAGGACGGAAATCTTCGAGTACTGCCAGCTGCTGGGCCGACCTCAGTCTTTCATCCCTTTTTTCCAGGTAACAGAGCTGGGGCAAGGCTTTCTGCTTAGCCGTGTCAGCTGGCTCTGAGCAGCCTGGTCTTCAGCTCTGCTTTTGGCACGTAGTACCTGGGGCTAAGTCATCTCCTGAATTGTTCCCGCCCGAGAGAGCGGGAAGGGTTAGGGTTTCTCTTCTTGTCCCCTAAAGGTCATATTTTACAGTATGAAAGCAAAAACTTGTGGAGGCCTCTCTGCTGGAGGCCCTTGCTCGGTCCTGCCACTGGCAGATCCGTGCTCGTGGCTCAGGGCCCAGGCCACACTCCGATCTCAGCACCCTGGTGCTTATTGCCACCAGTGCCACTCTGTGTCTGCTGCCCTCTCCACAGCTGACCTGCCTGGGGATCAGGGACTCCCACCTCCTCCCTCCCTGCTGTTTTTGGCCCACAACTACTACTTCTTCTTCTTCTTC
>PVJA010012211.1:0-52609 GCA_004027025.1 Myocastor coypus
AAAAAAAAAAAAGAAAGGGGGAGCGGGGAAAGGGAAGGCAGGCCAAGGATCCTGACCCAGCCGGCTTGCGGGCTCAGCTCCCAGCAGTGGGGTTTGGGCTGGGCTGGAACAGGAAGTTAGTCGCAGGAACGCAGAGGCGGGGCAGAGGGGCGCAGGGGCTTAGCCGCGGTGGTTGCGCAGGCTCAGCTCCCAGCGGTGCGGTTTGAAAATAGTAAGATCTTTAAGGAAGAAGAGGTTTAATTCATTAGTTTGCCTGTTCCAGCATTTGCAGATATGATCCTGCTAACATTGTTCGTGATTTTAACAAGAAACTTGCTGCCTATTTGGATCTTAATGTGGATAAGTGCTTTGTGGTCCCTCTGAATTCATCCATTGTTATGCCTCCCAGAAACCTGTTGGGGTTACTCATTAACGCCAAGGCTGGAGCCTATTTGCCTCAGTCATACTTGACTCATGAACACTTGATTCTTACTGATTGAAGTGAAAACACTGATCACTTGGGTTTCTTTATTTTTCGACTCTGTCATGCAAAGGAAATTTACAAATTACAACACAGAGAAACTATTAAAGGTACTTAGAAACATGAATCCAGAGATCCTATCACAATTTGGCATTCTGAAAACAAATTTGCTGTGGAAACTTTACTCTTGCACAGTGAAGAAAAACATGGAGAAAAATTTAATGGCACAGTATAACCACACCCTTTGTATTTTATGTAGTGTTTATTTTTTAAAAATCTTTCATTAAGTAGCAAACGGGGCCTCAGTATCTTTTTATCTCATTAATTCAATTAAAAGCATCTTTAAAAATAGTTAATGGCTTATCGTATTGCATTTGTGATGTGTCTATGCCTTCTCTGGATGTTTCCAGATCCATCCTGAAACAGGAATTATACATCACTTTGCTCTGCATATCCTGAAGTGTTTTCTTGCAAAGCCATGTAGTATGCATATGATTAAGCTTCTTCATTACTCTTTTGTTGAGCAATGAACATTTGCTGATTTAAATTATTTTAAAAAAGGATTTATTGAATGATAATCTACTAAAGTAGAACCTTAGATTTGAATTAAAAGCCCTGAGTGAAAAGGCTGATTTTTTTCCATGACATAATAGGAATTATACATTTACTTTTGCAGGGACATGTCTGGACTCAGCTTTGGTGGCTTGAGTTTCTAAGAATTGTCTGTATTTTTCCTTCTTTGATTTTTAGAAAATTATTTATTTATTTATTTTGTACAGGATCTTGCTACACAGCTCAGACTCACAGTGATCCTCCTGTCTCAGCCTCCCCAGGGCTGGAATTATAGGCATGTAGCATGATGGCAAGTTCCAATGGCCACCACAGTGCACCTGGGTTCTGGAGCCAGTGTGGCATGAGGAACTAAGGATTGAACCTTGGTCCTTCCACTTGCCAGGCAGACACTTAGACCACTGAGCTATCTCTCCAGGCCTGTCTCTACATCTTTCTATGATCAGTTTCTAAATCAGCTAAGAAAATGTCCTTTTTATTTGTCTTTGTAGAAAGACTCTTTCTTAATGAAAAGTGACATAGCTCTGGTTTTTAAGAATATATTAATTAGGTATTAAGAGGGACACAACTGACATGATAAATTGGGGGAATAGTCAAATCAAAACATTTGAATGACTTAGGAGAATCAAAGCATCATTCTAGCTATTTGCATGCATCCAGATGACATATGGGGAATATGAGCTGTATCTAAGTCACAAACTTTCTGGTGATGATAAAGGACCACACTAGGCCAGTGGTGGTGAACCTGTGGCAACCAAGCCACAGTCGGCTGTTTGTATCACTGAAAGCTCTGAATGATTGCCATCTCTGCTTGGTCTTCTCATGTAGCACCATTACCAAGAACTCCCTTTGCAAATGTGCTAAGCAGTGATGAGCTGGCCATCCTAGCCAAGCGTGTGTGTGTGTGTGTGTGTGTGTGTGTGTGTGTGTGTCCGAAATGATTTTAGAACTTAGATCACTGCTTAGTCATTTGGGTTGAGAGATCATCTTTGTCTGTTCACCTAGCGTGGTGTCACAGTGGTGAACTGTCACTGTTTCTCCTGCTGTCCTCTTGTCTGCTATGAGAAGTCTGTCCCAGTCATTTGTTACTCATAGCAAAGAGAGATCTTTTCTGGGTTGGTGTGAGTAAAACCCCATCCTTAGGTCCAGAGACACAAAATAACTTCTTTATTGTGTTTAAGGGCAGAGGCAGTTAAAGTTCATGGTGTAAGCCTGGAAGAGGGACTGAAATCAGAAGATCAATAATATCCAAGAGCAGACCAACTGGGAAGGCGTCTGCTGTTCCCAAGGTGAAGGAGGAAGTAAACATGTATTTAACAGCCCTGTTGGCTATCTAGGAAGCTTATAATTGGCTGGGTCCTTCCCACGCATGATCTCAAGCCACTTGTAATCATTTTCTGTCCAAGTGTGTGTAAACCCATGCATTCCTGAAAGAGTTCTCACAAGGTTGATCCATAATCTTTAAGGACAAAAATTTTGAGCCAGTTTTAGCATTTTGTCTGGGGCTTAATGATACCGTCACTTTTTATGGTCTTAAACCATATCCAGAGGTGAGCTAGTTATTGGCCTATAACACCTCAATAATAACTTTAACAAGACCCCTTGCATATGGGACACTAGCAACCAAAAAAAGATGGAGAAAATTTATTATTAAGTCAAAATAGAGATAAACAACAATAATTATTATGTAGATGCTACATTAAATTATTTAGTAGATATTTGTCAGTCACTGGCAAAATTGGCTGTAATTCAGGAGATTTAATTAAGTTCCTTTATGAAAATTATTTTTGCCTGTCTTATGTTGAATATCTTTCAGCTCTATGACCCCTTGATTTTGTGAAATCAGTGTTGAAGTACCTTCCCAGTGAAAACAGTTGTCAGTTTTAGAACTGACTTTTGAGAATCTCTACCAGGAAGTTTCAGAATTTGATTGGAAATCAGATAACTGCTACTTCATTGACTCTTATTCTGTTATTCTTAGTCCAGCATTGCATTTTAGCATTGCCATACATGACTCCTTAGTCTATTTTAACTAAATAATTTAGCCAGTCAATTAAAAATAATTTTGAGCATAGAATGGTAATGATCAAGAATACTGAACACGTCTCTTCCACTGTTGTATGATCTTTACCTGACACTCTCCATGCTTTACAGGCAACGATTACCTTTGTAACCAAGTAGTTTGGCCAGTATTTTACAGTACTTCATTAGTATGTGGTCTGTTTCCTTTCAGTTACTCAATAATTTGTGCACTATAATTGATAAAATGATTCTTAATTCTTTTCACCTTCTTTCTGTAGCCTCTTTCTAGTTTTGTTCCTCTCAATGTACTGTTTGTTAGCTGTAGAGGTAAGGAATTAACATCTTAGATAGTGGAAGATAATAAACAAAGCCCAGAGACAGCTATAATGGGTTACTTGGGGTTACCTGAAACCTGGGATTCAAGGAGATAGAAAACAGCTTGTTCTAATGGCTCCTCAATCATTGTCTCTTCCCTAATTTGGGAAGATGCTGGTTGATTTACCCCTTGCTTGGAATGTTTTTAATTAACATTTGTATTAACCTGATATTAGGTAAATGGTGATAGAAGTAGTGGTCTCTAGTCTGCATCCCCCAAAGCAGTAATGCAAATTCCATAGGCTGTACTTTAGTATTCAATAAAAGTAAGATTCTTCTGAGGGTCGAGGCTCACTTCGAGAGACAAATCTCGGTGAGTCCTCTGAACTAAATTCATCAGGTTTCTCGTCGTTCCTTTTGGCACCGACACAGAACATCAGGACAGTTAGCAGTCTTCCCTCCAATCCATCGTAATTCTCTGAAACAATGGCCTGCAGCTAGGAACTTCATTATCTGCTCACCTCTAGAAACTGGGAGGAATATTTCCCATTTCTTCTGATTCTTTCAAGTTCAGTAAGCACTTTTTTACTTACCTCATATTAAGAGCTATTTTTACAAGGTCTTCATTACTTCCTAATTCTGCAAATTCCATTTCCTTATTTATCTTGCCAAAGACAGAGTTAAGAAAGGAGTTCATTATCTCAGCTGTTTTAGAGTCATTATTAATCTCATCCCTTTCCTTATTTGTTAATGGCTCTACATATGCTCAGCTATTTCTCCCCCTGGCACAGTTGTAAAACACCTTCCTCCTCCCTTTAATGTTCAGCCAGTGTGAGCTCATTATTGCTCTTGGCTGTCCTCCGCTTCTGCTCCTGAAAGTCCTGATAGATTCTTGCATCCTTCAAGTCCAGGCAGAGGGGCAAGTTATGGACTGCCCTATAAATTTAAGCATGAATGTGAACATTTATTATTAAAAAGAACTAACAAAATCTCCAAACCTCTCAAAATTCTGAAAAATAATAATTTGTTATTTTTAACTGCCAGAAAAAACTCTGCAATAATCTTTTCTCTTGAAAGTTTTTGTCCACCTAATCTGTAGTCACCTCTTGATATATGAATGATTTAGGGATATAGAGTTGACATAGTTAACAAATAAAACTATAAGTATTATATTATATTTGAATTTCAGATAATTAACGCATAACTTGCATAATTTTACCATATGTCTCATAATATTTGAAAATACTATATTAAACATATATTGTTTTGCATGTTCTCTTATGTATGGAAGTTAAAATAACAAACACACAGAGATGGAGTTCAGAATGGTGGTTTCCAGGGACTTAGGAAGGAAAAATGGGGAATGCTGCTTAAAGGGAACAACTCTACCTCTGTTAGACAAGAGAAGTAAATAATAAGTATTATAATTGATGGCTATGTTAATTAGGCTGACACAATCATTCCACGGTGTACATATAACATAGCATCATTTTATGTTCCATAAATATATAATTATAAATTGTCACTGTCCAATAAATATTTTAAAAAATTTGCCACATACCTGAAATTCATATTGTATCAGGCACATTGTATTTTATTTGGAATCTCTCTTGCTAGCATTCTCCACGAAATAATAAAAAAATAATTGAGTCTTTTGGAATAGCTTCTAAGAGTTTCTGCAGCCTCAGAAGTTGTTGTGGGTTATGTTGTGCAAATCTCCAGGGTTGTCAAATTTGGGAAAATCTCTACCAAGCTTAGTTCACATCTGAGCCATAATCAGTGGAGAAATTACTCAGAAGCTGGCTTCTAGCTATTCTCATATCCACCCTCATCTCTCTGCCCTTAGTCAGGCCTTCCTAGTGTTGGCCCCATGGAACACACCTACATGGCACTGGGAACTTTTTCCCCACACCCAATGTCCCTGGGACTGCTGGCATCATATAGACATCGTTCTGAATCCAGACCAAAAGTGTCTCTAGTTTATCTTTCCCCCAGTCCACTCCACAAGAATTCATGGTTTTCCTTCTCTCCATCTGGAGATAAACTGCAAAGACCTATGCTCTTGAGTGAGTTTTGGAGGAGATACAAAATTTGCAAAATATAATAAATTATGTGACTTGGAAGAACAGAGAGTGAAAGCATGGGGCCTTTGGGGAGGCATTAGAGGGGGTCTTGAGCTTGTGGAAAGCCCTAAAGCTTTGTCTTCTTTTTTTTTTTTTTAACACTTAAAAGCTTTGTCTTCTTAGATCCATGGAAAGTCTGCTTGCTGACGCTGTGCATGCCCACGTAGCTGGGAGGCAGCTCCTGGCTCCCATTCTCCTTCCTGTCTGATATCATCTCAGTTCTCTCTTTGCGCTCACTGTTTCCCTCAGTCTCTCCTTCCCTGCCACTGCTTCCCATGTGGCTTTCTCCTGAACATCCTACTCACATTTCAGTATGGAACCTTATTTTTCATGGAAAGAAACTACTGGACTTCGTTGTTATCTTTGAAATTTCTTCCAACTTTCTCCACCTCTAAGACTTTAATACATCCTTTCTGTGTTCCTAATGCACTGGATTCTTATTCTCCAGGCTGCCCTCCTTGAAACCCGACACTCTTCTGGGGCCTGTGGAACTATTCCTTACCATGTTCAGCTCGCAGTGTTTCTTCTTGGGGACAGTAAGAGTCTTACATGTTCAGCAGCTTTGTGCCATGTTCCAAGAACCTGTCCCAGGGGTTTCTTCTGTGGTAGGCTGTCTGTTATCCTAGGTTTGACCCTGATCCATGCAGATCTTTAGGGTCAACTGCATAATGAATGTTATCAGAGTCTCAAGTCTCATGATGTAGAACTGAGATTTCTGGATATGTGTGGTCTTTAGTCTGGGTTTCTAAATTAGGAATTCACATGGGAACTCTTTGCCTTCAGAATTAGGACTTCATAGTAGACATTTCATATGCCTGGATCAATGCCTCCATCTCCCCCTTAGCATTCATTTTCCTCCTGTTGTTGCTTCTTGTGTACTTTCTAAAATCCTATTGTGAACACACTTTCTCAAGTAATGCAGTATTTCTAAAAGTTGTGGTCACTGTCGGTTTTACTTTTTTTTTTTTTTTTTTTTTTGTCTTTTTGAGACAGGGTCTCGCTGTACAGTTCAGGCTGGCCTTGAGCTCAGTTTTGTAGCCCAGGCTGGTCTCGAACTCTCACCGATCCTCCTGCCTCAGCCTCCCGAGTGCTGGGATTACGGTTTTACTTTTTTAATCCAGATGAATGATCATAGATGCTCTGCCTGGTCACCTACTTGGAAGGAGCTTTCATTTCTTTACAAACGATACAAAATCAGTATGGAATAAAAGTTGAATTAATTCTAATATCTTTCCACTATTGTCATTAATAATTGCTCCCATTCACAGAGCATTTACTGTATGCCAAAAGTAGGAACATCATGGTATTTACAAACATTATCTATTTCAATCATCACAACATCCCACTGGAGGAGGAATTGTTATCCCTACTTTGTTGACAAAGAAAATGAGGCTGTCTAAGCATAGAGCTGTCTAACTTTAAATTCTGTGCTCTAATCACCAAGTAATATTCCATGTAACAATGTTTCTAGAGGCAATTTCTGTCCTTTAAGAGGGAGACTTACACTTAACTTGAAGCAGATCCTTCTTGGTGAGGAAACACTTGGCGGTGGTTAGAACTCAAGGCCCTAGCCCCTTCTTGCCATTTGTCACTGTGTCTGTCTTCTCTTGGGACAACACTTCTTTGCATTTGGTGTCTTTTCTCTCCTCTGCTCAGTGATTGGCTAAGAATGGGTGAGAGGGCTGTGGTGAGAGGGGTCAGACTTCATTCTCCTGTCCTCTTTGCCAGTCCTAAACTGGGGAAGGGATGACAACTGGCTCAGAGTTGTTTGTAGCCATGAAAGCCTCAACCATCTACCTGCTCCATGGGTGAACCTGTAAAGCAAGATGCAGGCCTATCCTTGTGGATTTTGCTGAGCCTAAACATCATGAGCTTGCATGGTGGAACAAAACACCTGGGAAGTAAAAGAAAATCTAAGGGCTAGGTTATGGTTTAGATCACGTCCCTCAAATTCCTCATGTGTTAGAGGTAGGCTTTTGGAAGGTACTAGAATATGGTGGTACTCTACTCCTCAGGGATTGACACTTTAATGAGTGATATAGCCAAATGTGCTGCTATGGGGTGGGGCCTGCTTGGAAAAGATTTCCCTGCAGGTGAGCCTTTAGGCCCACTTGTGTCTCCTTGCTTCCCTCTCTACTCCTTGTTGCCATGGGTGGAGCAGTTTTCTTCACCATGACTGTCAGTTGTATTCTTCCAGCCTGTCCTTCTGCTTGGAGTAAGTCCACTGTGGATTGCTGGGAAAGCTGAGCAATGCAGGGCTGGATACACACTTCCAGGGAAGCCCTGTAGAGCTACTCTTCTCACAGAGGCCCCGCCACCTAGTTTCCACTGTCTCCTAGTAGCAGTGTCACCTGAGGAGCAAGCCTTGACACATGCACTTACAAGAGTCACTTAAAATCTAGACCACAAAGGGCCAGGTTTTCACAGCCCCATTGGAGGACAGAAGACAGTGCATCTGGTGGGAGCAATGTCACTATGCCCACCCAGGAGAGGCAGCCCTGATGGCGACAAAGGGAGAAAGAGGAGAGTGGCGAAGGTGAGCTTCTGATTACGGGCTTCGGGGAAGCCTGGAAATAGCAAGGGTATATTTTCTGGAGATTAGGTAGGAGCTTCAGGAGAAAATTAAGATGAGCCCATTTGTACAGAAGCGCTGTTAGAGACAAGAAAGAGCCTTTAGTTTTTAAATAGATGTGATCTCAAATAGCTAGTTTCTGCAGGTTGTTGCTAATTGGATTTCCAGAGACTTGCCAGAAGGGAGTTCTCCTCTACAAAGCGTGTGCTGTCCTTTCTGTACCAAGCCTCTATTAAACTGACTGTACAATGGAATGCTGCCAGGAAATTACTGGTTTTAATACCATCTCCTCTTGATTGTAGTCGTCACCATAGGCTATAGTTTATGTACTTTAATTAAAATGGAGATGATGTTCTTTAAACTTGAACTCTGAGGTGGTGCACACAGCTGGCAGTATTTTTTTTTAAAGGAAGTAAATAAAACTGACATTTTCATGCTTAGTGTACCTATCCCAGGCTAAATTTACAAATCAAATCTCTGTCTAAAAAGTAGACCTCATCAGCACGCTAATTCCTGGCATATCCCAGTGATGCTCACTTGCAGTGTTTGGACACCACTTTAATATTTACCGAGCATTTGCTGGCCCTTTCATATCTTTGTTCATCAGCAGCCCGGCGAGGCATAAGGGGCATGGATTATTGTTATTCCCAGTATGTGGATGACACAATTAGGGTTAATGAAGTGAAGTGCCTGGCTTGAGCTTACACAGAGGCAGACAGTGTTTCTAGACCCTCTGAGTCAGCGATCTGCACTCTCTCCATTGGGCTTCCTTCACTCTTGCCTATGTTTGGTGGTGGTACTCATCCCTCATGAGGATTTGTGAACCTTGTTCCACTGAGGCTGGGAACATGTTTGGGCAGGCCAGGATCTTTCTCTTAGTTTTCATGTATGTTTATCAGAATGAACATGAGAAAAAAAAATTGCCTTCTTAAGGACAAATTTCACTTTCTGCAAAATAAATTGCTAAATGGTATTTAATTTCCTACTAGTCCACATGAAAAATATTTTTCTTCTTTACCAACTTCATTTGCAAAATCCATATCTTTCATATGATCTTTGAGAATTTCACTCCATGCAATTTACTTGCGACAAGTACTCTTATTTTACTTCTACTTTCTATGTTTGGAGAAATGAAATGAGATCTGCCACAAATACTTCTAATCATCTTCATATAAAACCCTTGTATGTGTCTCTATCTCAAAAACTTTAGGACAGTCTATATGTGATTAGTATCCTTATATTCCTCCAGTAATCAATTATATGTAACATTTTGGATAGTATGGCTTCTTTATCATAATATTTTGCATCAGATTTGTAATAGATTTGGAGAAATTTATACTTGTAAGATGTGTTCTACTTATTAGAATCATGTATTGTCACAGATCTGTGAAATGTAACTGTGATTCCTCTTTGAAAAGCTCCTATGGGCACAAAGTTATACAGCTGGCTCAGAAACTAACGAGCTCATTGAGACAACCTGATCAGCATGTGAGGAAGAGTGCATGGCCTCGCAAAGGAGACTGCTGCGTGCTATCCACTGAGCCAAGACCCCAGTCCTCCTGTGTGGAAGCTTAATCTTAGCAGCTCAGAATGAGGCTGTTTGCTGAGAGAGTTTTTAAAGAAACCTAAAATTAAGTTAAAATTAGAATTTTGGGTGGTTCTTAATCTAATTATAAAACATAGAAGAGTAGGACCTATGAAAAGATGACACAGATGAACTGCCTGGAGAAAATCCTCATTTATAAGGAAGGCGGAGGGCAACATCTATAAAGAGACCTCTGGGCTTGAACTTGAACTCACATCTTCAGGACATGTGAGGAAATGAATTTCTGTTATTCAAGGTACTAGGTCCTAAGAAACCCAAGAAGACCAGTACACTGGACATATGTTTAAATATAGAAGTTTGTAGAGTCACTGATGAGTTTATTCAAACCCAGCTTAATGAAAACAAGCAGCTGAAGCCCAGCATGTGCCCCGTGTTGCTGCTGGCTCTCCTCTTGCATCCCACCGCCTCCATGCTATCCCCTGTGGTCTTTTCTTTGTAGTGCTCATCAAGAAAATGGTGAAGAGTGCAGATGATTTTTGCTACTTATTTATTGGAGGATGACTTAGTTCACTGCTTCTGCTACCATGAAACAGCATAACCTGGGTAAGTCCTAACATCATAAATGCATTGTTGGCAGTTATGGAGGCTTGGAATCCCAGATAGCTGCTCTCCGGGGTGGGCTGCTTTCTGTTTGTAAGGCCATGTCTTCAGTGCTGCCCACCTTGCAGAGGAGAGCACTGTGACCTCATTTGGTAGGATGGCAAAGCAGACAGGTGAACAAAAGAGTCCAGCCATTTCCTTATTGCCTTTTTGTGATTCACTAATCCCCTGCATAGGCCAGAACCCTGGTAGCCTAGTCACCTCCCAGTGGCCCCTCCTCCTCATATTATTGCAATGGCAATTAAGTTTCACATTTCATGAATTTTAAAGAGGACACAAGCAGGCAAATGACAGCACAAAATTATACTTTAGGCTACTTTTTTACTTTTCCTCAAGTATTTATTGATCATATACTGTGCGGCAGGTGCTGGAGATACAGCAAGTGTATGAAATAAAGTCCCTCTGGGTTCAGACTTCTCATTCTAGAGATGCCAGAAAGACAAAGACACAAAAGAATAAGTGAAATATCTTAGTAGTTAAGGCAATGAGAGAGGGGAGAATAAGGCTGGTAATGATTAGTGAGGCACTGGGGAGTAGTATGAGCAAGACTGGCTATGCGTGGCCTCAAAGATTAAGACTTGTAAAATAACAGAAGGGGGAGGCAGAAATGTGGAACGAGAGGGCAATGAAGGTGGCAGATGAGCCGCATTATTTCATGGGGTAGCTTAGTAAGGGAAAGGGAGAACTTTTGAGGCAGTTCCTGCTTCCGCAAGGGAGAGGGTTGGGGGCTCCCAGTGTCCAGTCTCTTGTATGAAGTGAGCTGGTTTCTGTGTCTGTACAGACCTGGACTCCCATTGTCCAGTCGGCTACATGGGCAGAGGGAGAGGCTTCAAGAGCATTTAGTCAACACCTGTCCTAGCACCTCTGCTCCTTCCTATCTGCTCTTAAGCCAGGGCTTAATCAGTATTTGTCCTCTATTTTCTAAATATGTAATTCGTATTTTTGTACAAATCTTGTCACCATTTTAACTTAGCATTTAATGCATTCATTTTGGCAATGAGACAATTTTAAGTTATGAGATTAGAGGTGGTGACATTTCTTTCTCTTTACCTGAATCTTATCATAAACAGGTGCTTCCCACATAAAGAGAAAACACCTCCATATATGAAATAGAACAGTAGATATTGGGGCACCATTACAAATCAGTCACATTTTAATTCAATCAACTGTCAGTAAGTTGCTTTGTATTCCTTTCAATCTTTCCTTTATGCATATATACTGCAGCAGGGTTTTATGGATTACAGGAATAACATGAGCTAACAGTTTAAGGGGTCTATCATGAACTAATTATGTATGACATCTCAGTCCAATCTTTACAATGACCTTATATTCATTTACTGTGCAGATGAAGAAACCAGGTCTTAGAGAGGTTGAGAGACTTACAATCATGCAGCTGGAGAATACTGAAACTAAGATCTGAAATGAGTGGCCCCTGTTCTGTGCACTCTATGGTGTGCCTGCTATATGAGCCTTGGTACAGTAAAAGCACTGATGCCAAGATTCACCAACACACTGCATTTAAGTAACCACGAAATAGAACCTGTGATTCCTTCAGCGCAGTGCTTGTCACATTCTGCCATGCTTCCAAGACCACTGAAAGAATGGTTATAACAATGCGATTTTGTGCCATGATCAATAATAATCTGTTATTTTTATATTTTCAAAATTTAATGCAAAGAAAGATAGAATATAAAAACAAATTATATCTATTATTTTTCACCTGTCACTGTCAATACTGTACCCCACAATGTGAAAGAAAAGGAGCAAAGAAGATGGGATATTATTAATTTAAACTTTCATTAATATAGAATTGCTCCTGTGTATGTTTTGTAAAGGTAAAGAAATTCAGACAAAAACCTTGGATATATTGGCTTTGGCCACTGGTATATGAACAATATTTACTTCATTAATAGATTAAGGAACAGATAAATTATTACCATTTTAACTATTTTGCTAAGCAGAAAATCTTAATATATATTTATTACCTTCCAATTTTTAGAATATTTCCTTTAGTTTATTGGTATAGTCTCTAAGTGCCTAGAAAATCAACTGGCATATAGTACACTTTCCATAAATATTTGGAAAACTTATTAGACATCTTTTCAAAAAATGATGATTCAGGGGAATCTCAGTCAGATGATGGTGTGCGTCATACTACTTGTCAACTCTGCTTTTCATTAGGATAGAAATGTAACTTTTGAATCACTCACTGCCAGAAATTTATCTCTTAAAAACCCCATTTGGAACAGAAATCAGTGGGCTCCAAGAGTGATGTTTCTTCTCACACAGCTTCTCATCTGCACTGGCGCTCTCTTGTCACAGTATATAAAGAGCCCCGTGTTTGGACTTCATGTGTGCATTTAAGTAAACATAGGAGAAAGGCTTGCTATTTAAATAGCTGAGAAACTACATTTAAAATTAACTTTATCTCAAACACTAGGTTTCAGAAAACCAAGTCATGAAACTCTGGCACTGGGGAAAAGGGAAATAGAGAGTAATTTATTTCCTTAACTAGATTTCATTAAATGTGGCTGTTTACCCACTGCTTCCAGTTGTAATTGACTTTTTAGTTATCACTAATGGGTTCATCTGGATTTTTTCCCCCATGGACCTTTAGGTGCAAATTTCTCTTTTATCTTGATTTTTTAGTAAAATACTCTTTTTCTCTGATAATAAAATAAAATATATTTTATGAAAGGAAATGTGAGGTGAATATATATCACTTCCCCATGGACCTTTAGGTGCAAATTTCTTTTTTATCTTGATTTTTTAGTAAAATACTCTTTTGCTCTGATAATAAAATAAAATATATTTTATGAAAGGAAATGTGAGGTCAATATATCACTTAAAGGTGAGGTCAGAAGAGACTGCTGAATAGATCATGGAAAAAATTATACACGAAAGTGAGTGATGAATAGCTTCCACTGGTCAGGCTGGGCTCATATTCAACGGTGCTCATCACCACATGTGTGGTGTGATCAATAAATACAGGAATGCCATGCCATTGCCACACATGGAAAGGCCATGATAAGTGCTTGAGTTGTGACTTCAGAGATGGGTAACTTTGAAATTAAAATGAAGAGACTACATGGAAAGGTAATTTGCATGTGTAATATAAGAAGGTGTTCCATAGCTATGTTACAGGCTTCCTTTAACCCATTTGACTTGATGTTCCAAAGTAACTGTAATTTAATGGTAATAGTATAGCAAATTATGAATAGCTTTATTTATATGTTTTTAAAAAGTCATATGTTCACATGCTTTTTCTGGGCATCAGAATTTAAACAATTGTTAAAATGTATGAATGTCTTAATATACTCATTACAAAGCATGGCAATAAAAGGAAAGATAGGAGTCTTCAGTACAGGGAAGGGCCACACTGAATCCTAGTAACACTGGATGACAAGATTTGCCTTGTTCAGGGAAGTCAGTTGTGAGCTATGATTAAAAAGAGGTGCGTTTAAAAGTGTGCTGTAAATATTGGGCCAAAAACAACACATCAACAGGAAATTTCACTAATTTCATTGGTGTCGCACGGTCATGCCACTTCAGACTCCACCCTTTATGAAATGTCGCCCTATGACATGGTTACAATCCTGACACCAGGTTTCAGAGTTTTCAGTGGACATCACCCATTATTCTAAAGCAAAAGAAACGTGTGGGCCAAGGCCAGCCTCAGGGCGATGACAATTATATTTTGTGACCTTGATGGGGCTGTGTAGATGCCTCGTCTCCCCTCACCCTGATGATTAAGCCTGGTTTCATGCGGTGGCTGATTAGACCTGCAGCGTTCACCTGGTCCAGCTTGGGATACTTACTTTCTCAGAATTATAGTTGTTTTTGTTGAAGTCTCTAATTACTTCTTCAGTCCACTTGGAGGTAGAAGATCTTCCCCTGGAAGACTATATTTGCCTTTCCTTAAATGGAATAAATGAAAACAAACCGTCTGTCTTTCATTCTCAAGTCAAATTCCTAGGAAGCTGAGTGTTAGTTGTCCAGTATAGATCACCAGGCACATCTGTCTGTTTAATCATTAAGAAAGGCATTGGAGGCATCGGAGACACTGATGGCAACCACTAGGCAACTTCCACAGAAAGCAAAAGCTACTATACAACTCTGAACCACTTACAACCACCCTATACCCTTGCCAGTGGCCACTCCAGAGGTAGTGATTAAACAGTCATGCCAAAATTTAACATTTAAATGGCACTGTAAGAACTACTGTCATGTTGATTTAATAAGGAGAGAGTTAGAGGCAGGTCATAAAATACTTTTACAAATATCTCTAATTAAATATTGGCTCTCATAGTTGAAGGAATTTCTCCCTAGAACCTTTATACTGACATTTAATGAATTATAATACTATGTGTGGGGAAAAGAAACAATAAAGCAGTTACCAAACAGCAAATGAAGATAATAAAGTGACTAAACAAACAAACAAAAAAATATCTGATAGCTACCTAGAGAGGAAAGAGAAATTGAGAAACAAATTGGGAGAAGAGTGAGAAGAAATGCAAGTGTAGCCACAGAGCCTGCAAGTGTCAAAGGTTAGAGCGTAAACAATGTTGGGAATTTGGACCGCGAAGAGGAAGTTTTCTTCACAGAGCAAGCACTTGAACTCTGGGGCTGCGGGAGATAGGGTCTACTGAGGGCTGGGCTTGGGAATTCCAGCCAGAACAGCCGATCTAAAGATGGCTCAAGAGGAATAAGAGATGCAAAGCAGAAGAGCTCACACAGGAAGTTCTGGGAGCAAATGCTGCTGCTGCAGAGCTGTGGGGACTGAGACCAGCAGGTGTCACAGATGGAGACAGAAGCCAAGCTGAGAAGCCCAGGAAAAACTGTTCTGGCATTTCCTAGGCTCAGAGCCCAGGAGACACTGTCTAAGCCAGTGGATCAGGTGGCTAACAGGGAGGAAATTCTTGCCTGATGCCAATGGAAATAGGTTCAAGTCCAAACCGGCAAAGGATTCAAAGGCATGAAATAGACAACCTAAGCTGGAAGCTGAAATAAAAACCCCAAGGTTAGACTCCCAAAGAAAGATCTGTGGACAGGAAGAGGGAGTAACTATAGGGAACTTCTGGAAGGAGTCCATCAGCCCTGAACTCTAACAGTGTTCTGAATCTCAGAAGGTCCTATAGCAGAGATCTGAATGTAGTTTTTAGTTCCTCCCATGAGTTTACCGTCAGAGGTGGTAGCAACACTCGAGTTGTGCCATTCACTGCCACTTGTCCTGTGTTTCTACTTAAATTCCAGTTCAATTAGTTCAACTTATTGTAAATTAAAGTCTAGTATCTTCAATGCCTCATAGACTGTGAGACCACCCGGTGGACAGTGCACGTATGAAATACTTTTATCTTTGCAGAAAATCGTACTAAACAGCTCTGCTCTGGAGAAGAAAAAAGGTGCAAAGAAACGCTTAAAGTTTTTATCTGGGAAGCAAAGTGTTTTCTGCTAATTCCTGTGAGGATAAAGGACTTTTTCAGAAAGAGAATCCTTCAGTTTTATGGCTGCTTCATTTTGTCACAGTATGCTGACTACCTTGGATTCACTATCTTTTTGGGTTCTCTTTGTCTTTTTCCTCTTCTTTCCTTTTTAATGCTCTCTACTAAAAAACAAACAAACAAAAAAACCCTCTCCACTGCAAAAAGCAATGAGACAGACAAAATCAATAGAATAAGAATAATAGAATAAGAAACTGCACAATCACAGCTGTGGGCACTTTTGAGGACATACATGGCACTTAGGGCTGTCTGTGGCAGACTCAAAGCCCAGTAAAACTCATCCAAAGCCACTTCATGGTTCCTTGGGGATCAGAACCAGGACTGTACGAAGCTTAGGGTTCTGCCTGTTGTGTTCCCAGTGCCACAGGTTTCATGCAGTTCTACTGTTCAATTGACTGTCTGAGTTATAAACATTTCACTATAAAGATAGCTCATCTCTTCCTACCAAGAGTCTCCCATCAACAGGACGGAGAACACTCACACATGAGAGGTGCAGGCTGGCCTGTGGTTACAGAAACAGGGATGGGAAGAATTATTAGGAAAAAAAAAAAAAGATTTCCCTGACGGTAGAGGGCAGTTAGTTTCCCAGGGAGAAGTGCCTTTGGAGAAGGGCTTTACCCAGGGAATCTTTTGTCATTTTATGATGCTCATCTGTCAACTGTCAGCATCTTTCAAAGGGGTCCCAGCCATGATGTTTTTCTCTGTACCTTTCCCATCACAGTGGCCCAAATTTCTCTGATGAACCATTAGTCTTCCTGTTTGCCCAGTCTGGTCCCTTACAATGAGCAGAGATTAGTGGTAGTTCTGCAGCTGCTCTGGGTGAGGAGGAGGATGGGCTGCCTAGAGGGAATGCTGGACCGGCGAGGGCCAAGTGTATGGATGGCAGGACAGAAGAGAGGCCCTGACAAAGCTACTAAATCCTAACCCTCACCTACCCTCTCCAGGGCTCTGAGGGCTCCACCTGTGTGACAGTAGCAGCATCATGCTCAGGAGTTCCAGGGGAACATTCAATAAAGTTGCCTGAACCATGAGAAGATGTAAAAATCACCACTGGTCACACACCCTCAGTCACATAGTTCTATGTTCTGTGGCAGGACAAAGAGTTTCGTGGCAAGTTGGAAAGGAAAGAGTGGTGGACTGCGGACATCTGAACTTTGATCTCTGTGTGTCTCTGTCAGAAAGTCTCTTTAGCTTGAAAAGCTTTTATTTCCTCCACTGTCAAACAGCATTTGTGAAAATATCCAACTTAATGTTGTCTGAGAAAAAGTGGAATTTAGAGCTTGAAGTTTAGGCGGGTCCTCATCCTGCTCTCACTCCTCTTCCCCTTGGTGTGGTGCTCCAGTTCAGTGCCATTTCCCTGAGATGCCACTCCCCAGCTCAGCCTCCTCGTGCCTACTGGGCTGGCCCTGGACAGTGCAGCGCTGGTAAGCTCTGATTCTCAAGCCCACAGCAGCTAACCAGAAAGACCAAACGTTTTCCTGTTTTCTCTTTATTTCTCTTATCAACTGTCTGCTTATGTCCTTTGCTCATTTCTTTAACAATTTTTTTTTTAATTCTAGTTTCTGAGGACTTTTACATGATAGATTTATGAGAGCTGTATCTTACCTTATTGTTTATTCCCACTTTCCCATTGATCTTAGAGATTTTTTTTTTTTTTGACATAAAGAACTTAGTTCTGCGATGACTTGCAGCCTTTGTAGCTTCCAAGTGTGGCATAAAGTCCTCTGTTACTCCAATATTTGAAACATTGCTAACTTTTTGGTTTGTTAAAAATATACAGTACTTATCCAGGTAGCATTAAATCTGGCTTGCTAGCACCTGAATTATCTCAGAGTGTGTGTGGAATATACTGCTGTGCGTTTCAAGGGATCAAAAGCCAGACACTTGCATCCCCACAATCCAGACCACTGGGTTGTGGGCAAAGGCTTGAGTGTTGCCAGTTGGCAAGGGTCCAGTGGCATCAGTGACAGAGAACAGTGCGAACAGTTCCAGCTGCACTTGGTGTCTAGGCTCCAACGAAGGCTTAGGGGTGTCATCTGGGGCATTTGGTATTCGGACACTGAGGCTGTAGGCCAATCATGTGAGTTCTGTGACAGGCCATGGGGGGGTCAAGAAGGCTCAGTGTGTATGAGAGGATGGCATCCCTCCAGGTGCTCGTGGGCCTTGAATAGATGCCTTGGCAGGTAGAGTTCCTGTGTGAGGACCATGGCATTGTGTTACCAGGTGACATGGTACCCGTCAGAGCAGCTATGCTATGATTTTTATCTGTATGTGACCCAATATAGGCAGGGCCTTCCGAAGGTGATGGGACCATAGGAGCATTATAGCTGGCCAGCTGTAAGGGGCTGAGCTGAAAGAGGTGAGCCCTTGTGGGTAGGCCCTGGAAGGTTTTGCTGCTCTTCTCAGCCTCTCCCTTCTTTCTCTGCTTCTTGTGCACCACACCATAAGCAGCTCTTTTCCACCAGGCTCCCCTGCCCTGATCCCCTCCTGCCTTAGGGTCAACTGGCTGTGGACCAAAATGTGAGCCAAAATGGGCACCTTCTTCTGTAAACTGTGTGTCAGGTATTTTGTCCCAGTGAGAGGGAAGTACCCAAGACATCCTGGGAAGTAAGATGTGGGCTTGCCCTGAATTTTTAAAAATTTTATTAATTTCAGTAAGAAAGAAATGACAATGAGACCATTTCAAAACACATTAGGGGGACAGCCACAATAATTAATACAATGCATATTGTTGACTGCATAGTAGTTGTTCAGAGTACAAGATGCAGACACAGTAACTTTTCTAAACACTATTAGTACAAATATTTCTTCTCATTGAACTAAGAGAAAGTAGCTGTATATATAGTCCATAATCCATAATAGTAGGGGGCTATCTTGACCCTGAATTATACCCTCATTTAAATACTTATAGGTAGTAAATAACTTTCTTAACCATAACCAGTGAAAGTTAAAAGAGAGATTCAGGAGTTCTTGAAGAAGTTCTTCCAATCTATTTCTTCTCAGCTTACATTATCTAGAACTTAGTAAACCAAGAGCCTAGATTGGCATAATCGTGATCCATGCTCACTGATATATCTGTGTATAATTTACTTGCACTAACATAACGTTAACCCATAGGCATGGAAAAATTTATTTTGTCTAACTGTGAAATGCTATTATTATACAAAGTGTTAAGCATTTATGCTTTGAGGAATTCTTGCAAATATTCTTCCTGGCCCACTCTTCTTGATATTCCTACTTCCACAGGTCCTTCTTTCTTAGTCCACCTTTTGGAGGCCCAATTAGGAGCCCATATTTGAGACTGCACAGGAGGACAGGAGGCACGAGTGGATGCAGAAGAGAAAGGAAGCTGAAGCAGATCCTGCCAGACAGTCTCCATTTTTCTTGAAAAATAAGAATCCAGGTCAGGGATAACATTGCTTCTAGGCCTTTTGGCTAAGATCAAGTGCAGATCAAGAATAACCAGCAACTGAATTCTAACCCACCCTGGCCTTTCGGGGGGCACTTTTGGAGCCACAATGAATACAAACCCACGGAGCCCATGGACTGTCCCTTTATTTTATTCCAGTCTGTCAGAATATCTGTAGTGGCTTACACCATAAACAAATGAAACAGATCACAAGGGCAAGATCTGAGTGACTTACATTTGTATTCATACGCAGCAAATTTTGAAATAGATGAGAAGCCTGATGAAGCTTCCTGTCAATGTGTTGTCATATTAACTTCAAGCAAATTAAATGGTAAGAGGCAAGGGAACAAAGGGTATGTCATGTTGCAGGCTGCAGCTTCCTTGACTTTTTGGCTTGGCTATGAATGAGCCATGGTGGAAATACTCTGCGTGTTTGGAGCCTCAGAGCCTGCAGGACATCTCTGCGCCCAATTGCCCAAAAGATATGAACATGTTTTTCCTAAAGGAAAATACATAAGAAGGAGGAAACCCCATATGGAAAATATTACTACAAACTTCCACCCAAATAGATAAGTAGTCTCTTGTGTAAGTATGCCCGGCAAACAGGGTGAGGCACTGAGAACTTTCTCCAGGGTCTTGTCTGCTTCTATGGGGCTCAGTGACTTCCCTGCTTTCCTGAGCCTGGGTTTTCTCACCTGTATAGTAAATTCATTCCAAATTTCAATTAAGCCCTTGAACATGAATTTGACATATCTGGGATGTGAACTGTTATGTGAGTGTTAGCTATTCTTCCATGTAAGACATTCAGAGAGCTGGAGGCCTGGTACTTCCTGCAGTCCCATTCCATGAGAAATAGCAGCTATGTCTAAGCTGTGTCAGCTCCATGAAGACTATGACACTTGATTCTCATAAACACCTTGTTCTGTGACCCATGGAGAGTAGGAGACCTTTCCAAAGGATAGAGCTAGGAATTATCATGCTAGGGTTGACAGATCAGAATATGGAATTTTCACTTGCAGACAGAGAAACTTTAGACTTGCAAATGGAGTGTGGTTTAACATGAATACATCTTGCTATCTAGCTTGCCAAAAGGAGCTAAAGATCAATTCCTCCAAAAGCAAAGTCATTATGATTGGCAGATTCACCTCAGTTTCAGCCTGATAATCCTTTGTAACAACTCATGTATTTAAAAAAGGAAGAATGAATTGTGTTACTCAAAATTGGATGTGGCATGAGTGCTCTCTTTTTTTGATGAGGAATGTAGCAAAAATCTGTCCTTTAAACTGTCCAGTTAAAATTCTTAGCACCCACTTTGCTGCAGAAGGCACTGACATCTTCACTATTGGGCCTTTATGTTCAGTTACTTTTAAAGAATTATTTCCTGAAGCAAATTGTGCCCTACTTGAGATCCTGTCTACCTGTCTTCAGAGGGAGATGAGATGACCTCTACCCAAAGCTGTTTAATTTTTGTTTATTCCATCTCCAGATCAGCTGGATTTTAAAACATAGAGCTTGGTGTTTAACTTGCACATGATATCACTGCTCCCTCGAAGGACTTATTGGAAAATTTCTTTTCTTTTTCCCATTTATGTATGTGGTATGAGGGTCCCACTACATAGCTTGGACTCATAGTGATTCTCCTGTTTTCAGCCTCCCCAGAGCTGGGATTACAGGCATGCATCACCATGGCCTGAATCTTTCACCAGCTCAGAGCATTGTAGGGATGGGGCCAGTGTGGCATGTGGGACCAGAAATCAAACCCTGGTCCCTGTGCTTGCCAAAGCAGACACTTAGTCCACTGAGCTATCTTGCTGACCCTAGGAAATATACTTTCACGATCATTGTCAACCAGTAACTACTTAAGTCTCTTGAGTGTGAAAATACTGTCCTGTAGATCTGAATGCCTGCTTAGCTCTCAAGGACTCTCTCATCTCTTCCTTTGACTGCAGCTCTAACCCAAGCCACTGAAGGAGCTTGTATTACAGAGCCTTCTAACTCTTCTCTCTGTGCATTTGTAGCCTCACTCTTCTAGTTTCCACATCTTGACCTGAGAGTGAGCACAAGCCGTGGCCTGCGGGCTGTCCTTGCATGTACTGTGCTGAATGCTTCTCCACCCTACACTTCCTTCAGTCCCATTATCCCCTCTCTGCCTCCTGATATTAAAACTCCACCCATAGCTGGATAAATCCCACTCTCTTTCTCCTTTCAGTTTGTCCTTGGCTTTCTAGATACTCATCAGCCTGCTCATAAGAGCTGATATACCCAGTTCAGTTTTTGAGATTAATGCACATCTATCATTCTCCTCTTCCAGTAAAGATAGAAACCCAGACTGTGTCCAGAGTGTGACATTCTGCTCTGTGCATAAAAACATGCAACAAGTGTAAAAAGGAGAACAGTTGTGGCCCCATAATTGTTCCATTCTTCTAGGTCCTCACAGTATATTCTGGAACACAGTCCATTAAGAAGAGATATTTAGCTAACCAAACCTGCAGAGAAGAACGCATCACAAATATTAGGCCAGGCTGTTTGCCTTACATAGGTGGATTCTGTTTTATTTTGTCACACCAAAAGACAATGGATTTCTTTGTATGTCTTTGTATTTATAATAATACTCCAAGCTTAATTTCAGTGAAGAGGCCTAGAATAGTGAGACCATAGCAAGTATAGGCATAGCTCATGCCCAGATTTCGGACTTTTGCCTTAAAATATCATTTTTAATTGAAACAGACCCTTTTTTTAATGAAGGAACCTAATTGGGTCTCTATAAAGAAAAGGCAAGAGTGGAAAGAGGAAGTTATTGAGAATTACCAGGTTGCTTCCTGAAGGACTCAAAAACTTATTGTTCCAAATGAGACAGTTACAAATTTAATAATATGCACAGTTGATTATATTTTTCAAATACATTTATCTATAAATAAATAAGTTGATCACCTTCGAAAAAAAGGAAGAGATATTTATACACATATTCCTTTATATCACCTGTCACCACTCATGACCCCTATAGACTTGTTTTGACCTAAGTATGCCTTAGAATAAGTTAATCAGCTCCTAATGAGAGATGTGATAATATAACCTTATGTGGAAAGGTATTTGCCACAAAGCAGATTAAGTCATCATTCATCCTATGAAAATATGTAGGAAATACATCTTTCTGAAATAGTCATGCTTATTTTGGGCTATTGGTTGTTTTATCTTATGAACACCATAAAAATCACATTAACTATATTTTTTTTAAGCAGTCTAATTGGTGGCCTACTTTTGATCAACTTACAAGATAATGTGCCATGTTTTACACACTATAGTTACTGCTGTTAACATTGTGCTATCACATAGTTTTTGTTTTGCCTCAGTTTTCTTACCTCTTATAACTTTATGCTACTCAGAGCATCTTCATAATCTATATTTAATCTGGGTAAGATAAGGTGGGATATAAGTAAGCAAACATGCAACATGCAATATATCCTTCTTGTTTTGTGTGCTTTTCCCTGGAGTACCAACACAATTGTGAAAATAAGGCTGAATAGTTCTTTTTGGTTTCCTCTCTATTCACAGAGAATTGCTTAGGGCTCACTGAAACTGTTCCCTGGGTGGAGTCAAGTTGCTTCTTTAGTAATTCCATTCATAAATACACATTGGATGTCTCATGGAGCACTTGAAATTTTGATAATCAAAAGCGCATTGTGTTTGTGAAGTCTGAGAAGGAAATTGAAGCTAATACCAAGGGAGAGTAGAATAAAGTTAAATGTTTTCCTTCCAAACCAGCAGGAGGTCATCTAAAGTACAATGTCATGCAGAACTTTTAACTTTATGGACCTTTCTGCTCTTTCTTCTATTTTCATTTTGAATTTACAGTAGTAAGGTTACTCTGGCATACATAATTAACTTGCCACAAACAGAAGGAGAAAGAAAAGGAATTCCCAGGCTTGCCACAATGCTGTAGGCACACTTAGCATTAAACAGTTCTTATCTAGAAAGGTATCAGAAGTTAAAAAAAAATGACTAAACATATTCATACCTCTGCTAGTTATTTCTCTTCCCTCTGTATGCACTTCTGATGCATAAACAGAATGTCCAAGGTAAAAAGTGGACATTTAGAGAAGTAGAGAATGAGAAAATCCACAAGCTTTGGCTTGAAGCAACAGCTAGTCCCTTTGGGCTGGAACTGTAAAGAAAATATTTCTGTCAGCCCACCTGGCCACCTGGCCTCCTTCTCCTGGGCAGGTATTCCTAGAGCTCTGTGCTATTGTCTTTGCGAGTTTCTTCTTTCTGAATTTTCTTCCACGGTCACATTTCAGCTGGTTATTGAAGCTATACATGGGGCAGGGGATGGTGTCACAGTTATTATATCTGGTTTCCTACTGGCACAAATTCTGAAGTCCAGGGATTACTTTAGGGGTTGCTAGATTTCCACACTTTCCAACTTTGTGGGATCTTTAGCCGCATAATTTCTTCAGAAACATGGTAGGCTTCAGATCTGTTTGTGCCCAATCTGTTCTTATAGGGCTAGTGCTAACCAAGGATTTATTTTAAGTTTCTGAGTCTTGATGGAGTTTTTAAGTGTCCAGTCTCTTCACTTTCACCTTCCCTTGGATTTACTGCCTTCACTCCTACTTAGATGGTGGCTTCCACACATCCGTTGGGTTTAGGGGAGAGAAGTACGAGTCAGTGCTACACTTTTCCTCCATTATTTCTGGGATAGCATGGTATGAGAGGGGAGTATGAGCCAGCACTCTGCGTCTCCTCCATTGCCCCAGGGAAGGTGGCATCTGCAAGGAAAGTGTAATGACACAAGCCTTTGGTTGGTGAACCAACCTGAGACCTAGGTCAACAGCTAGGTCTGAGTGCAGGAGAACATGCACATACCTTTGCAGGGTAGAGTAATTAATAATGTCAGCAACATGGAAGTGTCTAGAGCATCAGTGAGGAGCCAGCAGTTGAGCTTTAGAGATCTCCACAAATCCTGAGGCTAAGATCAGTTCTGTACCCAGGACACTTCTGATATCAAATATGGAAACTATCACAGAACTGTAAATATAGAAGTATTTTCCTACCTTCACTCTCCCTTGTTTGCCTGATTGGCTATCATTTTCTTGTCTGTTTGGATGTCATTTTGTTTTGCTTTCTATTCTGTAGTTATTTTTGTATTTGGGTTTTTTCTTTCTTTGTTTTCTTTCTTTCTTCTCTTTCTCTGGACTCCTTTTTCTTTCTTTTTTTATTTTTATTTTCATTCTGTAGCTCTTATTATTTCTCTTTTTCAGTGTTTAGGTTTCCAATATTTACTTTTTGCTTTTGTTTATACATCCTTGCTTTTTTTTCTACTATTTCTTGAATTTAAACTTTCAAGCTGGAAAAGCAGCAGCACCAGATCCAAGATGGTGGCCAGCAGCAGGAGGCTGATGAGGGAGCTTGAAGAGAACCGCAAATATGGAATGAAAAACTTCTGTGACGTCCGGGTTGATGATGCTAATTTATTGAGTTGGCAAGGACTTATTGTTCCTGACAACCTGCCATATGATAAGGGGGCCTCAGAAGTGAAATCAACTTTCCATCAGAGTATTCATTCAAACCACTAAAGATCACATTTAAAAAAGAGAACTATCACTCAAACACTGATGAAAAAGGGTATGTTTGCCTGCATACAATTAGTACTGAGGACTGGAAGCCAGTGACCAAGACTAACCAAGTAATCCAGTACCTCATAGCACTGGGGAATGATCCCCAGCCTGAGCACCAACTCCGGGCTGACCTTGCTGAAGAATACTCTAAGGACTAAGGACCATAAAACATTCTGTAAGAATGTTCAAGAGTTTACAAAGAAATATGTGAGCAGAGGCCTAAGCAGTGCATTCAGACATCCCACAAAGCAGGACTCTGGAAAGTTGGCATGTGCCACCACTCACTTGTGGCAGTTACTGTCTACAGTTTGCTTCATTAAAAGTGATCTAGTAACCTGTAAAGAAAGCATTTAAAATTTCAGATAGTCTAGTTCTGCTTTCTTTGTTTTAAAAATCACTGCTTCAATCTACTTCAAAAGCATGGTTTCTTTTCTTGCCCAAATTTACCACATATCTTTAAGTTACATTTAGCTCATAAAGTTAAAAACAACAACAAAAACAGTTGTGGTTTCCCTTTCTTCTGTGCCCTTGCAACTCCTACTCCCTCTGCATTTAATTTATCTTTCGTGGATCACTTCCTAAGAACCAAGTCTCATCTTTTCTGTGAAGGAGAAGAAATAGCTCTGGTGGCTTTTCTTCTCCCACATCACACTGCCCTGTATGGGAGGTGAATCAAATTCTGATAACAGTCAATAACGTCCTTTAAAAAAAATTACAAACCAAGCCACAATCTCCCACCCCATCCCTCAAAAAGCACTTCAAAGGATGACCCATCCAGATCTGCTGTAGAATTCTGGCTCATGTTTCCACAACAGTGTGGATTAAATGGTCAAGCCCTGCTGTCTATGTATACCTGATTGTACTTCAGCCTTACCTGGCCTACGTAGGGAAGCCCTCAATGCCAGGTCTCATGACTCTGGAGGGAGGGCTTACCAACTGAGAACATTGTTTGTGAGATGATGAATTTCTCACCAGAAAGGCTCTAGAGGCCAAGACTTGACACCTTCCCTGCAGCTATGTTTGAAGATCCACTGGTTAGCACAGCCAGAGTGGAAGCCAGAATATCCATTTTGAATTCCACGCTCGCCCATCCCTGATCTCCATCCAGAATGTCCACAGAGCTCTGTGACTACTCTGTCTGCAGAAACACCACCATGCTCCTCCCTTGTCACTATTTGGCCTTCTGTGGGGTTGGAATTGGATGGAATCAGCTTTGTATCTGGCACCAGTCTGTGGTTATTGGGGCACCTGCTGGTCCCTTCCTTTCAACGCAGCAGGTTGCCCAGTCCAGGAGCAAGACGATCTTTTCCCTTGGGACTCAGCCTTCGCAGAGTCAAGCTCCAGTTGAAGCTTACTTAGTAATACCTTTCAATGTGTTTTATATTGTTTTCATTGCCTTTTTTGTAGAAATAAAAATTGACCTTAGAATTTAAAAATAAAATAAACTTCCAAATGAACAAACATTATCTTTGTCCTGACTACTCCATATTCCATTTCATTTATTCCCTTTTGTGTCCTCCAGTTTCTCAAAACTTGGAAGATCATCCCCTTAAACTCCAGCCTTGTTCCATCCCAGGCCTGTGTGCTGGCCTCAACCCCACTGGGTATGCTGAGATGGCAATTGAGACTTGGTGTGATGGTACATACCTGTAATCCCAACTTTTGGGAGTCTGTAAACAGACAGATCACCATGAGTCTGATCTAATAGTGAGAACACCCTCTACACCCTTCCCTAAAATACAAAACAAAAACCAAAAAAACCCTCCAGCCTTTATAGCACTTAACTTCACTCATCACTTAAGCCCATCCCCTACCCACTGTAGGCTCCTGACCCCCACTAAGGGAAGAATTACTGCATGCATCTGCACAATATATGTTTGATTTTGCTATATAATTCTAGAGTTTTCTCTTGTGTTCAAAGATAACAGGTTAATGGTTATCAAAGTTTAGCAGTAGGTAAGCTGTATTTTAAACTGTTGTTATTACTAACTGTACTGCTTTAGCCAGGATGACAAATATGTTATAACAGTATTTCCCATATGAAAATATTATGATTGTATGAGGTCATAATCATCACTATAGCCATACCAAAGGATCAGGATCTGAACCAAATAGTAATTTTTCATCTTTTAAAAATTGGGAAGGTTAAAAAAAAAAAAAAAAAAAAATTGGGAAGGTAAGCCGGGCGTGGTGGCGCACGCCTGTAATCCCAGCACTCGGGAGGCTGAGGCAGGAGGATCAGTGCAAGTTTGAGACCAGCCTGGGCTACCAAAGTGAGCTCAAGGTCAGCCTGAGCTGCATAGCGAGACCCTGTCTCAAAAAGACAAAAAAAAAAAAAAAATTGGGAAGGTAATGTTTTGGGATAGCTATAAGAAACCATTTACATCTAGAAGACATCCTTGAAGAACAAACATCTTTTGGGGAACTTACAATACTAGTTTCAAACTATGTATTGTAAGAAATAAGCAAGTGTCAGCACAGAAAAGAAAATAATAAAGAAAAAATAAAAGTGACAAGATTCAGAAGCACACTGCAAACCTGAAACCCCCAGCCCACTTAGGACAAACCTGGAACTCAAAGTTATAGATAACTTTTTGTGTGTGTAGTACCAAAGATGGAACTCAGGACCTTGAACTTGCCAGGCAAGCACTTATTCCACAGAGCTATCTCCCCAGCCCTTCAAGGCAATAGGTAAAATTGGAAGGCAAACATTGGCACTTTTCTCTGAAAATGGAAAAGTTTATAAAGAAAATACCCTCTCAGGTACATAAAAAAATAATGTTTAAGATCAAAGACATCAAAGAAGACATAGATAAAACAATAGATGAGCTTAGAAAAATGATGGAAACAAAAAATACTTATTTTAGGAAACAAATGGAATCTATGAAATAGATCCAAACAGAAATCCAAGAAATTAAGACCTTCATTGAAAGTACATGTAAGAGACTGAACAAAGAAGAAGATAGAATTTTGGATACTTTTTTAAAGAATAAAAATAGTGGGGGAAAAAGACATTAGAAATGATACAAAACCTCACCGAACAAAGCAATAGGAATCCAATAATAGTTACTGTATTGCTAGATGTTATATTCAAATTAGTTGTCTAGGTGCATCATCAAAAAATGCAAATTAAAATGGACATGGTGGGGCATGTCTGTAATCCCAGCACTTGGGAAGCTGAGGCAGGAGGATTGGTGTGATTTCAAGACCAGTCTGGGTCTTGCTTCGACTTGCCCTTGATGACCCAGCAAGAAAAAAAAAAATGCTTAATTACAATGCATGAAACGCAGAGCTAGATTGGTGAGATGAGCTTTAGGAGGCTTAGATTGAATAGCTTCCAACATCACAAACTTCACTGGTGGCTCACTGCAATTACAGAACATTTGACTGTGTATGTATCTGCTTCTTTTTAGTCCAAAGAGAAGTATATTCTTTTCCTTTCTTTTTCTTTTCTAAGCAATATCAATAGGGAGGTGGGTCATGCCCACACACTGTACTCTGTAGAATGATTGTGAGGACAATATGTCAAATTTCAAAGAAAAGAAAGGGGGAAAGAAAAAAAGGTAATGTTGATTTAAAAGGGTTAATGTTTAACTGTTTGATCAATCTTATATACCTATATGTATTAATCTAAACTGATCTGATGATGAAAATATGTAATATAACCATTGTTAAATTTAAACAATAAAAAATTGAAACTTGAAAAAAAAAGACCAGTCTGGGCTATAAAAGTGAGCGCAAGGCCAGCCTGAACTGCATACGGAAACCCTGTCTCAAAAAGACAAAAAAAAAAAAAAAAAAAAAAAAAAAAAAAAAAAAAAAAAAAAAAAAAAAAAAAAAAAAAAAAAAAAAAAAAAAAAAAAAAAAAAAAAAAAAAAAAAAAAAAAGCAAGTTATAACAAATGCTGGAGGGAAGGGCTGTAGCAGAAAAGAAACCCTTATCCATTGTTGGTGAGAGTGAAGATTGGTACAACCATTATGAAAACCAGTTTGGAGGTTCCTCATAAAGCTAAGATTTGAGGTCTAATTCAACTTAGCTATTCTCCTAGATAATTTCCCCAAAGGGCTGAAATAATCATATCACATACATGAATATTCATCCCTATAGCGGCAAAATTTGTCAGGGCTAAGCCTTGGAAACAGACTAAATGGCTATCAACTGAGGGACGAATAAGAAATATGTGATATTTTGACACAATGAAATATAACTCAGAGGGGCCTGGTGGGATGGCTCAGTGGTCTAAAGCACCTGCTTGGGAAAGCTTGGGCGGCTTCAGGGACCGCGGTTCGATCCCGGGCACCACATGCTGCACCAGCCCTGCCCTTGGTGCGGGCTGAGCCGGCCATAAAAATGAGTGAATAAACAAATAAAGGTTCTGAAACAAGAAAAAAAAATTTAAAAAAAGAAATATTACTCAGATATAAAGAAGATTTATATCTTCTTTATGTGTGCATTTATTTATTTGTGCATTTATCTACAAAAACCAACATTTGTGGTTTTTGTAGATAAATGGATGAAACTAGAATTTCAGATATTGAAGACAAAATTACCACTAGTGATCATGTAAAGAAAGATGTCTTAAAAATAGCTAGAGTTCATGAAAATCAGTCCAACAGCTACAAGATGAAGTAAAGAACAATAGCACAAGAGTGATTGGAGTCAATGAGAAAGCTGGAGACAACACAAATGCTATTAAAAAAACTCTCCACAGAAATAATTACATCTCTTTCTGGTTTTGGTATCAGTTTGATACTTGCCTCTAGGAATGATTTTGGAAGGATTACTTCTTTTTAAATTTCATTGAAGAGTTTGAGGAGTACGGGGGTTATGTCTTCTCTAAACTTCTTGTAGAATTCGGAGGTGAATCCATCAGGTCCCGGACTTTTCTTTGTCCATAGGCTTTTTATTACATTTTGTATTTCATTGGCTGTTATTGGGTTGTTGAGAATTCTAATATCTTCTTGATTCAGTTTTGGTAATTTGTACTTTTCTAGGAATCTGTCCATTTCATCTGACTCCACAGAAATAATGACAGAAAATTTCCCAGGCATGGATAAAGAATTTGACATACAAATAAATGAAGCATATAGAGCTCCAAAATGTGTTGACCAAAATAAAACTACATCAGGATATATAATAAGTAAGATTTCAGAAATTCAGCACAAGAACAGAATATTAAAAGTTGTGAGAGAAAAGGAAGAGGTCAACCATAAAATAAAGCCCTGTCAGAATAATAGCAAACTTCTCAACACAAACGCTGAAATTAAGAAAAGTTTAGTACGAATTATCTCAAGTCCTGACAGAAAACTTTCAGTCAGTTTAATGTACATTTTCAAAATTAATAGAGAGATATCTTTCCATGACAGAGAACAACTGCAAAGATTTATGACCACCAGACAAAACCTACAAAGAGCACTGAAAAATATTCTAAACAGACAAAAAGAATGACCACAATTCCAACAACAGAAAGAAATAACCAGGCAGCATAAGCAATTAAGTGGAATAGGGACCCAACAACTGGAAAGTGCTAAGACCAAGATAACCAATACATATCAGTTATAACCATCAATGTAAATGGCCTCAGTTCACCAGTCAAAAGAAACAGATGAACAGAGTGGATCAGGAAACAAGATGCAACAATAAACTGTACACAAGAAACACATTTAAGACAAAAAGACATTCTTAGACTGAAAATCAGAAGATGGAAATTAATCTTCCATGCAGCAGCAATGCAGAAAAAATCAGGGGTAGCTATTCTGTCTGCAGACAGTGTGAACATCAAAACAAGAATGATAAAAATGGATAAAGAAAGTCATTACATACTTTTTAGTGGGAAACTTCAAGTGGAAGTTATAACAATCAAAAATATATGCACAAATATGGGAGCACCCAAATATATAAAACAGTAATTAAAAGACATGAAAAATAAATGCACAATAACATAGTTATAACCTGGAACCTTAATTCCACATTGTCACAAAAGATAGATCACAACTAGATAAAAAAATCAGTAATGAAATAACAAAACTGATTCAAACCTGTGAATAAATGCACTTAGTAGATGATGTCAAAATATTCCACATAACATTATCAGAATACACATTCTTCTGAGTTACACACAGGGAATTCTCTAAAATAGACCATATACTAATGTGTATAACATGTTTAAGTAAATGCAAATAAATTTAAATTATGCTATGAATATTATCTAACCATAGTGCAAACAGCAAAAAGCAAAAGAAGCTATAAAAACTTCATGAACACATGGAAATTAAATAATAACCTCTTCAATAATTGATGAGTCACAAATGAAATAAAGGCAGAATATAAACAATATGTACAACTAAATAAGAATGTAGATACAACACATCAGAATGTATGGAATGCAACAATAGCAGTCTTAAGAGGGAAATGTAGTGATAGATTTTCACATCAGGAAAACAGAACAAGCACAAATAATTGACCTAATGTTATACCTCACACATCTAGAAAAAGAAGAGGAAGACAAACTCAAAGCACATAAAAGAGAGGAAATTGTAAAAGTCAGAGAAGAAATTAATACAATCGAAATCAAAAAAGCACCATGAAGAATTAATAAACAATTCGTTCTTTGAAATAATAAATAAATCAATAAACCCTTAGCAAACCTTGTGAAAGAAGGTAAAAAAAAAAAAATCCAAGTTCATGCACTGAGGAATAATAAGCATGAAATCACTACAGATTCTGTGAAAATTCAGGTGACCATCAGTATTTACTTTGAGAAACTTTACCTTCATGGCAGGAAAAACAAAAGAAATGGACATATTCCTAGATATGTATGAATTACCAAAGCTGAATCAAAAAGATACAAAAATTCTTAATAATGAAATATCAGTTAATGCATTGAAAATATAATTAAAAATTTACCAACAAAGAAAAGCCCAAGTCCTAATAGATTCACTGCTGAATTTTATTAAAAATTTGGAGGTTTTAAGGCCAATACTTTTCAAAGTATTTTACAAACTTTAAGAAATACTCTCTAACTCATTCCTGGAGGCAAGTATTACCCTGATACCAAATCAGAGAATGACACCACCAAAAATGAGAACTACAAGTCAATCTCCCTGATGAACATAGATGCAAAAATTCCTAGTTAGATACTAGAAAACAGAAAACAACAAATTATCAAGAAGATTATAAGCCATGACAAGGTGATATTTATCTCAGGAACATCTGTATGGTTTAACATATGCAAATCAATAAATATAATACATCATATCAACAGAGCCAAAGACAAAAATTGCTGAATCATCTTAAGAGACAAAGGCAAAGCTTTTGCCAAAGAACACATACTCATGTTTTAAAAATCTCTACAAGAAAATGGAATATTAGTCTTTATGTGGCTCTGGCAAGCCAACAGCAAACATCATAATAAATGGACAAAATCTGAAAGCTCTCAGGCTGAGGAGATAGTTTTGTGGTCTAAGAACCTGCCTGGCAAGTACAAGGATCCGGGTTCCATCCCTGATACCACATGTCATTCTGGCCTTGTGTCCCCCAAAACTGGGCATGGTGGCACATGCCTATTATCCCAGTGCTGGTAATGATGGAAGAGGAGGATCACTCTAAGTCTGAGCTGTATAGTGAGATCCTGTACTAAATAAACGAATCAATAAAATATTAAATAAAACTTCACTTATTTTTATTGCATTTAATAAGAGAAAACAATGTGACAGTTTCAAAACATGTTAACAGTACATTTCCAGTATTTTACACAATGCATATTGTTGTCGTCCTAGTGATTATACACAGCACAGAGCATAGACGTGATAATTTTTGTAAACATTATTGGTACAAAAATTTCTTCTCATGGAACTAAGAGAAAGTAGTTCTATACATAATCCAATGTTCCATTATTGCAGTGGGTTATTGGCAAAACTGGCAATGACACAAGCTGTTGATTTAAGCTTTTTACAGCTCAGTATACTAATATAGCTTTACGTTTTATGCCTTGTGGTTAAACTTTTCTGCTAGGTAGATAAGGGCAATTTAAAGCAAGACCTGTATAACAAAACATGTAACTATTATTTCTCCCAAGATCACTCAGTTCCCCTCAGGATTTATTTTGAAACCATATACAGTGCTTTGTAGTACTGTTGTCAGTGTCAGTCATCTGGATGAGTCACAGCCATTGCTTGACCAGTTTGCTTTCTGTAAAACTTGACAGAATGTTTTCTCTCTAGATGACTCTCTTTAGGTACACTGCATATCTTCAATTGCGTTCCTCTGTAGTTCTATAATTGCCTTGAACAGAAAATTTTGGAAACCACTGAGATATAGGATGTTGTGGTACAGGTTCTCATATATCCTGAGTCCTCACTGACCTTGAAGGGCTAGGGCCAAAATATTGGCTATTCTTGTATCCCGTCTTTTTTTTTTTTTTTTTTTTTCTAATTTTTGGCCTGTAAACTTATATTCTTAAACCTCCAGGAGAAAAGTTTAGTGATACTATCACTCTACCACATAGGTACTTGAGCTTAACATCACTGTCTTTTTGAGTATCAAATACCTTAGACTTAATTTGGAATTGGTATTTTCCATCAATCAGTGATATTCTAATGAATCTCCATAGAATGTGATAAAAGCAGTGCCATACTTTTACACAGAAATTTAGAAATCTAAGCATATACAAAATTGTAGCCTGTAATCCTTCAGTATTTTTCCTAGTCTCTTACTCTCATTTAATACCATTTTTGTTTTCTTGTAAACCAACCATTTACTTTAGAGAGATTCTAGCAGTAACTGAATTTACATTAGAAGCAGCACATATCCGAAAGACCAGAATGACAGGCATTCCAAGCATAGTTTTAGTGTTACACATCGCTATCCTCAGTGTGATAAACCTTTTGGAGGTTCTTAGGAACGTTATCTGATTCATGCTGTGCATAATTTTGATCCTCGCATGTTTCCTATGTTTTCTGCTTATAGTCACTTCATTGTTTAACCCTTAAGTCCTTGATTTCCATTCAGCTGTGTTATGTCTCTCCATTTTTATTTCTTCTTTTGGATTCTTACACTAGAGAGACTATACAATGTTTACACAAGTAGATCTGGTTTATTTCACTTATAAGTATATGTTCAAAATTAAATTCCACTTAAATATGAAGTCTTCTAATTTATCATTCTTTATAGCTCAGTAAAATTCCACTGTGTAAAAATACTACATCTTTTTCAGCCATTCTTTAGATGATGGGCGTTTTATTTGTTTCCAAGTTTTGGCTAATACAAATTGTGCTGCTATAAACATAGGTGCACAGGTATCACGATGATATGATGTTTTCAGCTCTTCTTGGAAAATTCCCAGTAGGGGAATAGCTGGAGTGCATAGGGTGACCAGTTCTAGTGTTTTAAGGAGTCTCCGCACTGCTCTCCATGATTATTTCATCAGTCTGCATTCCCACCAGCAGTGGAGAAGGGTTCCTTTTTCCCCACAGCCTCTCCAACATTTGTTGTTAGTTGATTTCTTTATAGTAGCCATTCTTTCTGCAATGAGATGGTATCTAAGTGTTGTTTTGATTTGCATTTCATGCATGGCTAGTGATGTGGAGCATTTCTTCAAGTATTTATAGGCTTCTTGAATTTCTTTCTCTGAGTAGTGTGTGTTCATCTCAGATGCCCATTTCTGGATTGGGTCTTTGAATTATGGGACCCTAACCGTTTTCAGTTCTTTATAAATTTGAGATAGAAGACCTTTGTCTGAATACTTATTAGTTAAAATATTTTTGAAATTTGTGGGTTGACTTTTCACTCTGTTGGTTATTTCTTTTGACATGAAAAATCTTCTCAGCTGGAGGAGATCCCATTTGTTGATTCTTTTGAGTGCTAAACGTGCATTTGATACTTGTCCATGAACTCTTTGCCTACATGATTAATGTTTATATCTTTAATCCATATTTATTGTAGTTTAGTGAATGGTGATGGACATGGGTCAAGTTTTAGTTTTTGCCATGTGGAAAGCCACTTTTTCCAGCACCATTTGTTAGATAGGCTATCTTTCTTTCAGTAAACATGTTTGGCCCCTTTGTCAAAAATAAGGTGGCTGAGTATGTTTGTATTTACTTTTGCATCTTCTAATGTATTCCACTGATCCTCAGGTCTATTTTTTTCCAATACCATGCTGATTTTATCACAGTTGCTCTGTAATATAAATTTAGTTCAGGAATTGTAATGCCTCCTGGAGCCTTACCTTTGTTGCCCAGGATTGTTTCTGAAATTCTGGGGTTTTTTGGTCCTAAATAAATTTTAGGAGTAACTTCTCCAGGTCTCTGAGGTATGTTGATGGTATTTTGATAGCAATTGCATTAAATCTGTATAACAGTTTAGGGAGTATGGACAGGTTCACAATGTTGACTCTTCCTATCCAGGAGCAGGGGATATCTTTCCATTTTCTGAAATCCTATAGGATCTTTTTTTAAGAGTACTGTAGTTTTCATTGAAAAGCTCTTTTACTTCTTTTGTTAGGCTAATTCCTAAGTATCTCATTTTCTTCAGTGCTATTGTATAAGGTATTGTTTCTCTAACTTCTATATAAGTGTGTTTGTTATCTGTATATATATCTGCCATTGACGTTTTTTTTTTTCTTTTTGAGACAGGGTCTCGCTATGCAGTTCAGACTGGCCTTGAGTTCACTTTTGTAGCCCAGGCTAGTCTCGAACTTGCATTGATCCTCCTGCCTCAGCCTCCCAAGTGCTAGGATTACAGGCATGAGTCACCACGCCTGGCTATGCCACTGACTTTTGTCTGTTGACTTTATAACCTGCTATGCTATTGAACTTGCGTTAATTCTAGTAGCTTCTTGGTGGAGTTTTTGTGGTCTTCCAAATAAATTATCATGTCATCTGCATATAACGATAATTTAACTTCTTCACCTATTTTTATTCCTTTTATTTATCTCTCTTGTCTAATGGCTGTAGCTAATGATTCTAGAACTATATTGAATAGAAGTGGTGATAGAGGACATCCTCGTCTTGTACCAGATTTGAGAGTAAAAGGCTTCAGTTTTTCCCCATTTAGAATTATGTTAGCTGTTGGATTGTCATCTATGGCCTTTATCAGGTTGAGGTAGAGGCCCTCTATTCCAAGTTTCTGCAAGACTTTGAACATGACTTCTTTGATAATTTTTGTCTGACTGACCTATCTTTTTTTGGGATAAGGGGTGTTAAGGTCTCCTGTTAAGATTGTGGTATTGGATGTTAGAATTTTCATGTCCATTAAGATTTGTGTTATATAACTTGGTGCTCCTCTGTTGAGTGCATATATATTTATCAGTGTTATGTCTTTGTCTCAAAATTTTCCCCTCACCAGTGTGTAGTGGCCTTCTTTATTTCATTTAATCAATCTTAGTTTGAAGTTTAGACTTTATGCAAATATGATTGCTGCCTCCGCTTTTTTTGAGGTGCTAGGGCAGTAGTATTGTTTTCCATCCTTTAACTTTTAGTCTATGAGTTTCTTTATGAGTTAAGTGTGTTCTTGTATACAGCATATGGTTGGATTTTGCTTTCTTATCCACTCTGCCAGTCTATTTCTTTTAGTTAGAGAATTGGGTCCATTTACACTATATTTGAAATGTATTGACTTATGATTGACACACTTTCTATCTACTATCGTTTGCCCCTTTTTTCTCCAGTGTTTAATTCATTGCCCTGTTTGGTGGGTTCTTTCTGTTTTTATTCATGGAATGTGGGTCATTCTGGTTCCCCTCTAAAATATTTTTTAGTAATCTGTAGGGTTGGCTTTGACATCATGAAATTCTTTAGTTGCTCTTGTCATAGAAGTATTTCACTTCTCCCTCATACTTTAAAGAGAGTTTTTCAGGGTGTAGCAGTCTGGGCTGCACTTGGTTTTCATGGAGGACTTGAAGCACTCTGCTCCATGCTCTTCTTCACTTCATGGTTTGTGAAGAGAATCTGCCATTATTCTGATGGGTTTTCCTTTAAATGTGATCTGTTTGTTTCCTCCAACAGCTTTTAGTATATTATTCTTCTGCTGGATTTCTGGGATCTTGACTATCATATGTCTGGGTGTGTTTTTAGTTGGGATGATCTTATTTGAAGTTCTGTATGCTTCAGTTACTGAATGTGAGACTGTTTTCCCATATTTGGGGAATTTTCTGCTATTACTTCTGCCAATATTCTTTTTATATCCTTTGTAGTGACTCCTTCTTTCTCACTGATTACTATTTATCTCACATTGTTCATTTTTGCATCATCTTGCAGATGTTGAATTATTTTTTTTCTGCATCCTAATTGTTTTAAGAGATCCTTTCTTACTGTTTCATTAGCTGCAACTTTGTCTTCAAGATCTGAAACTCTATCTTCACTTTCATTCCTTCAGCGTTGCCAGCTTGTGATTGAGATTTTATTTTCTTGTACATATCTTTGAAACTGTTTCATACAATCTATTTCTTTCCTATATTGATCATTCAGGGAATCTATCATTTTTCTATTCTACAATTCTTTTCAGTGTCTTCTTTAGTAATATTGAAGTCTTTTATTGTAGTTATCCTTTCTTTCTCTACTTCAGAAACCATTTCTACTCTGATCTCCTCTCTATCTTTCTGCAGTTGTTGCCCTAGTTCAGATGCTATTAATTTAGAGATGTTTTTTTTTTTTTTTTTTTTTACTTCAGAGGTTATCTCTTGTCTGATTGCCTCTATTCTTTTCTGCAGTTGTTTTTCCACTTCAGATTTATTAATTCATACATTTCTTTTTTTACTTGAGATGTTATCTGTCATCTGAATTCCTCTATATGATTCTGCACCTTCCTGTCTATCGCAGGTGCTACCAGTTCAGAGATACCAGCTGCATGATTCCCATTTTCTTACATGGTATTGTCTCCTGTGTTTGTTCTGGGTGGGCTCGGGACCTGAGATTGCATGTTTCTCCTTCTCTTTGTCATTTTGTATGACCTCTGTACTTTGGTGAAGCTGTGCCGTTAGCACCTAATGAAATTTGGGTCCAGATCTACCAATCTTGATCCCATCAAGATGTTTTTGGGTGGGTCTGGCTGCTGTGCTGAGTCTCTTACGGTTTCATCTGTGCAACAGCCTGGTTGGTCAGTGTCGGTGGGCAGGTGCAGAGTTCCAGTGGTTGGAAATGTCAAAGTGCACACTGGAGAAGAGATCCTACCTGGGCACGTGCCAAGTCGATCATCATGGGAGAGTGGGGGCTGATTTCTGGTGGTTGGTGGTTTTGGGGTGCATGGTGGCAAAGATGTTCTACCTGGGTGCAGGTCAGTCAGTGGGGGTGGGTGGGGGCAGAATTTTGGTAGCTGGCAGGGCAGGGGGCGCATGCAGGTGGAGAGGTCCTACCTGGGCTTACTTGGCCTTTTGGTCAGCATGGGCGAGTGGGGCAGAATTCCAGTCTAAATAAAAATTTTTAAAAAACAGACTTTTCACCCTAAAATCAGGAACAAGAGAAAAATATCTACTATCACTACTTCTGTTCAGTATGATTCAGGAAATGTTAGATAGAGCATTTAGACAAAAACTGAAATAAAAAGAATGAAGAAAAAGAATTAACCTACCATTATTCACAGATTTCATGACACTTTGCACAGAAAACTCCTAAAACACCCTTAAGAGACTCCAATAATTACCAAATTCAGTTGCATGACTGGATATGAAGTCAGTATATAGCACTGTTGAACACAAGCAATAAACTCATTGAGAGAGAAATTAGGGAAAACATGCCCCTCACAATAGCATAAAAAAGAAATTCCTAAGAATCAATCTAATAAATGAAGTAAAGGATCAATAATTTGAAAATTACAGTACTCTGAAAAAGGAGATGGAATAGGACAGCAGGAAATGAAAAGATATACTTTACTTATGGATATGAAGAAGCAATGTAGAGGAAATGGCCATGCTTCCCAAATTGTTACACAGATTCAAGGTAATCCCAGTTACCTTTAGTATACCTCATAGATCTAGTGAAAATATGCCTGAAATTCATTTGGAAACAGAATAGACCTAAAATTGCAAAAGTAATCCTAAGCATCAAAGGCAAGAGAGGAGGCAGCACAATTCGTAATTTGAAATTATATTGTAAAGCTATTGCGATAAAATCAGCATGGAAATTTAGAAAAGAAGCAGACTCAAGTACCAGTGGAATATATTAGAATATGAAGGCACAACTGCAAACACACTCAGCTACCTCTCCTTGGCAAGGGGACCAACCATGTTCACTAGAAGAAAGATGGGCTCTTTAATAAATGGTGCTGGATAAACTGGATCTTTACATGTTGAAAACTAAAACCAGACCCATGTCTATTTCCATGCATTAAACTACAGTGAAAATATGCCAAATACAGTAATATTCAAACAAAAACACTAAATCTACTGGAAGAGGAAGTAGGTAGAAATTTGAAGACATGGGTATAGGCAGAGAAATAAACAAAACTCATACTGAACAGGAAACACTGCAAAGAAATCAACAACTTGTATCTTATTAAAAGGTTTTTACACATCAAAAGAAATCATCAACAGAATGAAAAGGCAACTCACAAAGTGGAAAAAAAAAGTTTTAACTAACTGTTCCTCAAGCAAATAATTTATGTCTAGAACATATAAAGAACTGAAAAAAAAAAATCAGACCACCCCAAATCAAAGACTCAATCCACTCAATCCTAGTGTAAGAAGCTGAAAATGTAAATAAGACTCAAAATCTACAATACATGTTATGAAAGGGAAAGAAACTGCTCAGAAAGAAAGAACAACTGTGATGGGTAGAAGGAGAAAAAAAATGAAAGGGAAAACAAAACAAATATATATATATATATATATATATATATATATATATAGTATATATTTTATTTCATTGAAAAAATAGTTTGTGCTTATGTTGTTCGATCAAGTTTTCATGCCTATATTGTGTAATATGAAGAACTACTTTGAACATAGCAATTCACAATTTACTGTTACTCTCCCATAATTTTGTCTTAAAATTTCATACTTTTTATTGCTTTTTTCATTAAAATAAAAAGTAGTAAAGAAAAAAAGTATATTCACATTTTTCATTCTTGCAATACTTCTGACTACTAGACCTTCAGTAATTTGTAGGTCACAGGCCAAATAGTGTCCCTGCTACTTCTAGCAGAAGATCTAGTTTTGGCCTGAATTACCCATCTCCTTTGGGACTTTGCTAAGAGCATCAACATGGAGGGGACAGCAGGCCTAAAAACAGTATTTTCATGATGCACTTCTGTCTCTACAACACACACCAGTGTCCAGATCTTCTCTACAATCTCAAGCAGTGCATGGTTTGCCTTCAAAAATGCTTTTGGAAATTATTTTCCAAATGTTTCACGCTATTTTGATAAATCATCTTTTATTGTATCAAACCAACTAAACTTATGACTCATTCTAGGTCTTTTTATTTGCAGCACCACCCTGGTACTAAATGAAGGTCAATGGAGAGTGACAGAAATTTCCAAATCACCAGATCTTACATGGTACATCTATAATATCTGAGAATGAATAATGTGAGCCAGGATAGCAACTCACTCCTCAAGCGTTCAGAGGACCAAGATGTTTCCAAGTGACCACAGTGTTTCCCCATCCACACAGTCCAAGATAGACTATCTAGCATTAAATCTCAATTTAAGAAGTTGCACTTTCAGCAAAGATGACAAGGAAGAAACAAAGAAAGGCATGCCCTGCCCCCTTTCTGAAGTGGCACAGATGCTACAGTTTACTCACACAGCTACACCCAGGAACAAAGACAGTTTTTATTTAGGGTAGTCATGCACCTAACTATTGTAAAAAATAGATGAGACTTGATTTGGGGAGGCAGTATAAGCACACAATTGGCTAAATTGGATAGTAAGAAGCATCACGCATGGAGGTGACAGCAGACCTAAACGATATTTCCACGTTGCACCTCTGTCTCTGCAAGCAGGGGCCTGTTGGCAGCAGGTAGCTTTTAGGAATAAGGAGTCATGTGGTCTGTGACACTCTGGTGCTACAGCATAAAAAGCTCATTGGATGTGCCATCTCATAGGGTGGCCTTGGAGACTCAGTAGAATGTCCGATGCCATTCACCCAATTGTTGTCTAATATCTATGAATAATTTAGAAATAAAATACTATTTTCAAAAGCTTGTTAAGAAGTGGTGGGTAGTGTCAGTAACAACAGTGTTTCCTTTGGCAGAAAGTCAAGTTCGGGAGAGAATGAAAGGTTCAGAAATATTAGAACAGTAGAGGATTGTTTTCTCTAAAAACAAAAACAGAAAAAAAATAGGCTGGAAAGAAAAAAATGTGCTGACATGGTGAAGAGGTTAAAGTGATATTGAGAATAAATGTCTGAACAACTGGAGGACAACAGACATAATGAGAAGGAGGGTGGTTGGGAGAAAGTGAAGGGGAAAATGTTAAGGAACGAAGTTGATGAGGATTCACATATAATTGATTATATATATTTCATGTAAGTACTTAAAGTAAATGTAATATTTTGAATTAAATTATGTATGCAAATACACAGACAGACAGGCACACAATGTAGCAGTGCTGGAAGCAGCGCTTCTCAACTAGTCACATTTCCTTTGGATGAAGTAGAAAAGCTGATGCATTCTGGACTTACCTTGCTGTAGATGCTAGGCCTTTGAATGCTGAGGAAAAATATAAAGGAAACATGAAACAAGTGTTTCCCACCTCAACCCAATCTCCCATCTAAGCTTCTTCCTTGGCAAATCGAATTGTAGCCAAAAGACTCAGGAACTGTGCTACGTGTCATGCAGCTCAGCCTCTGGAAAGGAGGTCAGGGGAGGGATACAGGACAACGTCACGCACACAGATGGATGAGGAGCCAGCCATACCAGCACTAGGGCTACAGGCTTCTGTGTCCATTCTCATGTCATAGTCCAATAGTCCCCTCCCCTCTGCCATGCCCAAACATTTTCTTACAGAAGCTTCACAGGCATTCATCAGATGGAGCTGCTCTAGCTAGAGAAGATGAAGAAGAAGGAGGAACAAAAGGAGCAGGAGGAAGATGATAAGGAGGTGAAAGAAAAGGAGTAGGTAAAGGAGAAGTAGGAAGAGGAGAGAGTTGGAAATCCTGAGACCAGAACTGCTCATGGTTGCTTCTCCCAACACATTTCTTACACTGTACCTTCAATCACCCTTCTTTCCATGCTCTCTGCCATGTCATCTAGCAGGTCACACTTGATGTCTCCTGGGCAGGATATGGGGAAACTTTGTCACACAGAATGACTGGCGATTAGCATAGGTGAAGGCCCAGATGTCTAAATGGGGTCCATCTCTCAATCTGAAGTTCAATCTTTCCTTTGACAAAGAATCATTCAACTCAAGCAGGGTACTACTTGCTGGTCTTTTCTTAAGGCCGAGTTTCCAGGTTGAGATGAAATTAGTTTGCTGAAAGGGCTATAGGATGAGCTCTACCTCTCAAGAGGAGAGAAGTATATAGAGTCAGTAAGAATTGATAGGATACAAAATATTGGACATATGAGGGGTTTGATGTAATCACCTAAGTGGGTAGGCTCACTCTGTCTCTTTCCCTCCCTCTCTCCCTCCTTCCGTCTCTCCCTCCTTCCCCCCTCCCTCCCTCCCTCCTGTCCCTCTCTCTCTCCCCCCTCTGGCTTTCAGGAGAAGCAGTCATTGTAGTCATTGTGACTGTGCTGTTCTTGACCTAAATAAATATACCCATTTTTTTCAGACAGCATGACCAGCACAATTAGATAATAACATGGGACTCATCAGAGAATTTCAGAAGACATTTACTTGACATTATTCCTTATGAAGGATTAACAAATGTCTTTTGAGGGCCCAGCGGGATGGTTCAGTGGTCTAAAGCTCCTGCTTGGGAAAGCTTGGGCGGCTTCAGGGACCACGGTTTGATCCCCGGCAGCACATGCTGCGCCAGCCCTGCCCTTGTGGCAGGCTGAGCTGGCCATAAAAATGAGTGAATAAACAAATACAGGTTCTGAAACAAGAAAAAAAATAAAATAAGAAATTCTTTAAAAAATGTCTTTTGAAATTACTAGTCTTTTATTTATTTATACTTACCACAGAGCTAGACCGTAAATACAAATAAATAAATTATTTTTTAAAAATTATTTGTCAGTTTGGTTAAAATATGCCAACATATAGACAGTTATTCAACATGTATGTATTATGCCTACTATGTGAGGAGCACATCTCCAAGCTTGGGAGTGTGAGTACTAGAGATAAAATAACAATAAATACAAACTCTGTGTTGTGTCCTCTCACTGTAATGTGGAAATCAGTGCTAATCATATAGTCATGTAAATAAATATATGATTTTAAACTGTGATACAAGCTGTGAAAGAGGAAAGGAATCAGAGACACTGCATGACTTGAAGAAGTGGTTGGAATTTGATCTAGGCATCAGGAATATCTTCCTTAATAAAATGATGTTTGAACTGTGAAATGAAGGCTAAATAAAATCAATGCCTGGAAAGAAGAGAGTGTTTCAAATTTTGTGAACGATGAGAAAGGACAAAGTTCCTGAGTAAGAGGGTGGCAAGGTGTAAGAGTTACCACCTCCATTATTGTTAAAATCATCAGGGCTAGGGAGAGAGTTCAGTGATCTAAGCACCAGCTTGGCAAGTGCAGGGACATGGGTGCAAAGAGCCAGCCACCAAGGCTAGGCATGGTGGTGCACACCTATAGTCCCAGCACTGGGGAGGCTGAAAACAGGAGGATCACGTTGAGTCTGAGCTGCGTAGTGAGACACTGTGCCAAATATATAAAAATAAATAAGTAAATGAATACATGCATACAATGATCAGTTTGGTGACTGGATGAAGAAAGAGAGCATGCTATCAGGAAGGAAAGAATGCTAGCTAAGGTTAGAATGGTGCGAGTTGAGACAGCAGCAAGTCAAAGGATTTGAAAAATATTAGACAGCTCTCTTGATAGGCCTGGGCAATATATCAGATGCATTTGTGTGTGGAACACAGATGAAGCTGTCAAGAACAACTGCCCAGGGCCCCTGCTTTTGAGGCTGGGTGAGCGGCAGCAACATTTATTCTCAAGAATGCAGCAAGAGGCCTGGTGGGGCAGAAGCTGTGAGCTAAGCTCTTGGTGCATAGATGCTGGATGCTGTGGACATCTGAGGGGAGAGGCAGAGGAGACAGTGGAGGGCTTGGTGGAAAGGTACCAGGTGAAGTGAAGAGTTGCCAACTGGTTTGTTCAACATCAATTCTCAACTCTTGTCTCTTGCTGGTCTCTGCCACAGGGGCAGAATAGGCAGCATTTTCATTTCCTACCTCTCTTGCATATAGGAAAGGTCAGAGGCACAGATATGGCTGATGTCGCAAGCATTTAGTTCACAGAGATATTGTTAGGATGGCCTTTTACCCTTTTCCTGCTACAGGTGTCATCTGGCTTCTCTCTTATTCTGCCTCTTTGAATATGAATATGGCAACTGGAGATTCAACAGCTGAGTTAGTGCTATAAGAAGACGGGCAAGAGAACCATGCACATACATGTTAGCCATGGTGTTACTGAATGGCTAAAGCATTCCAGCAAGAGGTATTCCAGAATATAAAAGAGAAACAAAATGACATTTCCTCTAGATACCCTACTTTTTAGTACTTGCAACAAAAGTTATTTCCACTAACATAGGTAGAATTATAATTTTTTTAATTTTTAAATTTAAAAAAATTAATTTTAATGAGAAAGAAATAATGAAACAGTTTCAAAACAGGTTAGTAGGATGGTTACAATAATTAATGCATTGCATATTATTATCTTCATAGTAGCTTTTCAGAGTGCAAGATGCAGATGTGATATCTCTTCTAAACACCATTAGTACAAATCTTTCTTCTCATTGAATTAAGAGAATGTAGTCCAGTAGTCCATAAAAGTAGTGGGCTATCAGCAGAACTGGCAATGTCAGAAACTGTTGACTTGAGCCTTTTTTTAAATAATTTTTTATTTCATTTATTATTTTTTTTTTCTTGTTTCAGAACCTTTGTTTGTTTATTCACTCATTTTTTTATGACCGGCTCAGCCCGCCCCAAGGGCACGGCTGGCTCAGCATGTGGTGCCAGGGATCGAACCGCGGTCCCTGAAGCCACCCAAGCTTTCCCAAGCAGGCGCTTTAGACCACTGAGCCATCCCGCTGGGCCCAACTTGAGCCTTTTACAGGTCAGCATATTAATATGGCTTTCCTTTTTATACCTTGTGGTTAGACTTGCCTACTGGATGATGAAGACCAAGTTAACACAAGATCTATATAACAAAAAGTGTAACTTTTGTGTCTGACAAAGTCAGTCAAATCCCCTCAGTATTTACCTTAAAACCACGTACAGCATTTTGTAGAACTTTTGTCAGTGTCAGCCATCTGGATCAGTCACAGTGATTGCTTGACCAATTTGCTCTCTGTGAAGGCCTGAGAGAAAGTTTTCTCTCTAGGTGACTCTCCTAAGGCACACTATACGTTGTTGATTCCTTTCCTCTGTAGCCCCACAATCTTCATGAACAGAAAATTTGGGACACCACTGAGTTATAGGATATTACAGTATAGGTTCTCTTATGTCCTGTGTCCTCACTAACCTTGAAGGGCTATGGCCAAAATATTGGTTATCCTTGTAGCCCTTCTTTTTCTGCAATATCTTCTTCTGTAAACTTAAGTTGTTAACCCTCCAGAAGAGAAGCTTAACAATATTATCACCCTATAACATAGGCACTTGAAGTTAGAATTTATCAGACCATACCACACAACACAGAGCTTACAATTATAAATTTGATGGTCAGCAGTGGAGGGGTGATTGGAGCTGAGAGCCAGAAGAAAGTGCAGCAGAGGTTGTAAGAACAGCAAAGCAAGAAAATTAGGTGAAGGGAAAACAGCAAAAGTAGAAGATTGAGAGCATCTGAAATACAGCATCACTGTCTGAATCCTAGGTGAGTGTGTAAAAGAGGATGTTGATCAAATGAAATGAATAGGCAAAGGTGAGGGGTACTGCTGGTGGTGGAGCCCTTAAGTAACTACTGGACTCCATGACATGAAGATGACTGGTAACTATGATGAGAGTGATGTTAGAGTTATAAGAGTGGGTTAATAGAAAATAAATGAGGTAGAGAAATGGAAAAAAGACATATAGACAACTCTTTTGAGAGTTCAAACTAGAAGAAAGGGATCCAGAAAATGGTTCCTTCAAACAGGGTGTGAGTAATCTTCTGGATGCTTATCAGACCCTACCACACAACAGAGACATCTACATTTTCCCTCCGAAGTCTGCACATTTACCCCATGTGATTGTGTGCATTTGTTTCTGCACTCTTTATAAACACAATATGCATTTTGAGAAATTAATGTTATCCTTGGATGGTAGATGGGAAGCAGTGGCTCAGATTGTAAGCAAGTTGCCCAGCGTCTCTTGCCACTGTGTCTTCTGCCACAAAGCTAATAGCTCTTGCTTCAGCAACTAGATATATTCACAGTGAGGTAATGTGGAGTCAAGAAGTGGTGCTTAGCCCAAGGCAGAATGAACCCCCCTGACATTCTTTCTCACATGATATGGTCATAGGATCCAAGCATTTTACACCATATTTCCAGCCTCTTGTGTTGTCTAGAACACGACTGCATGTTGTTAACTCTACTTTTTTCCTTCCTTAAGGACATTCCTGAATATGTGTCATTTTTATATTTCCAGTTTCTCATCCTCCACTTTTTAACCCCATTTATTATTCATCAGGTGAACAGATAGTAAGTGAAGCTTTGAGTTCAAATCATTCATCGGGATGATAAATGTTTTAAATTAAAAGATGACATTTTTGTCATTTTTTATAGCTGATGTTTCACTTTAAAATGTGCTGCCATTGGGAACACATGTACTCAACGAACATTGTATGATTCCTGTAATATCTTTAGAACCTCAAGTTTTGAAGACCAAGAAGTTGCCTAAGAAATCTAAATGACTTATTGCTTCTTGATAAAATAGATTGATCACTTAAAGATTTATATACTGATACTCATTAAATTTGGGGAGCTGAACAGAGAGAAGTATAATGGAGAAATCAAGCCACCCAATAAAATTATATAAAGGTGATGACAAACAAAATTAGTGTGAGTAGTCCCTGGGAAAATGTACTAACTCCCCAAGTAGACCAATCTGAGTTTAGTTTAACTGCATTACGCCATCCCAAACTTTTCCATTGTTATATTATGCCATTTGGTATTAATTCTTGGGTGATTTTGCAAACCTTTGTAGAAGTTGATATAGAGAAAGAATTAGGTTTAGTACATACGGACTTTCTCAACAGGTAGTTAGCAAATGTCTCTAACTAAAGGCATAGTTTCAAATTTTCCATAAGTTTAATGTGACTCTCCATTTTCCTCCCCTCTCCCTTCCTGCCTGAGCCCATTCCTCCCCTGCCAAGCGTGTGAGCACACACGCACCAGCGTCCTCCATAAATAACACAGCTGCGATCCCAGCACTAAAGGATATTAGAGCAGTTCATTGACATTTTGGGCGTGTTCTCTCCTAGCCATCAAGCTTTCGTTGCTGATGAAAAGCAAAGACATTTATTTTTTCCTTAGTCCAACCTACCCAGGACATTAATCTAAAGCCCTCACTGAGGACACAAGTGAGAAGGAGGATTAAAAACAACCACTAAATGCAGAGCATTCAGAGCGTCAGACAGCATTCAGATGCGAAGAGCGACTGGACGGCGAGGCCCCTGTGAGCCCTCGACCACCGCGCTTCGGTGCTCCTTTCCGTTCCGACAGAGCACAGCTCTGGGTGGCGTCTTTGCACCCTGCATGCCCCACTTTGTGATGCACGTATGCATGACTCTGCTGGGATCACAAAACGGCTTCACATTTCTGTGATTCACTTTCTTGAAGCCCTTTCTGTAACGAATTTTTTAGGCTTTTTTTCATTAAAAAAAAAAAAAAAAGACGACGAAAAGAAAGAAGAAACAAACAAACACAAAAAAGAACTGAGTGATGGAAGGAGAGTCACCACCACTTCAATTTGAATCGGATATCTAACCTTTTTTAAAAAAGCTCAAACCCCAAACCCAACCACCAAGAAAAAACGGCAACGAACAATAGATATTTTAAGCCGAAAGTGTTCCAGATTCCTGTGACAAAGAGCCTCCCGAGGATTACAATGCAGTCAATGTTGCTTTAATTAAATTTAATGCTGTGTGAAATGCACTCCAAGAAACTTTGATGAATGACTGGGGCAATTCACTGAGCTCACGAAAGGGCGCCCAGCCCTTGCCGGGTGTCAAGCCGCGATGAATTGGTTAGTACAGGCATGTTTATAGACTGCCTCGGAACCTTGTATCTGTGTGGTAATGTCACAGATAATGTTATGATTCGCTGGACCTGAGGGGGCTTTGATGACACGGTTAATGAGATGTCCCGGGGCGCGTCGCAGCGGGCTGCGCTCAGACCTCCCACATCAAACGAGGCGGCCCTGCCCTCCAAATCCCTGGTCCCGGCTTTTCTTCCCTTGGGGTCTTTCCCCTCTTTGCTTTCTCTTTCCTCAGTCTACATGCGCTTTGTCTGCTGTTGAAATTCAAAAGTTGTTAGTTTTTAATTTGGCTCCTTGTTGACCTGACAGTGAACAAAAAAGGTTTTCTGGGCCTGTGTGGAGGGGAGGAGAGAGCCGGTGTGGCAAAGCGGACAAAGGGTTGCAGGGGAGAGAGAAGGCCCGTGATGCAGCCTCCCGCGCTTTCTTCCTGGGGACTTCGAGGTGGAACCGTGTGGTGTTGCTGTTGGAGGTTGTGATAGAAGAACAGAAATTTCATTTGCTTTATTGACGTCTGAAAGAAGGAAAATTCAATCGGAAAAATCAGAAATTAGCTAAAACAAGCACATAAACAGACAATTCACTTATAATTCCGAAGAACGAGGTTGTATTTTTAAACATTTTTTTCTCCTTATTATAATCTGTAGGTCGAAAAAGTCCTGTTGGGAATTAAAGAAAATAATGGTAGCTGTTAAATAAACGTGCTTGAAATATATATCTCCGCGAAAAGTCTCCCGACAGAAAACGAACAGACAGTATTGCCTCATTGAAAAATATAGGTACAGCAAAAACAAGAACAACAACAACAACAACGAAACCAAAGCCATATCAATAACCTTTCCTGAGGAAGAAAATGGTTTCACTTAAAAGACATTCAAAAATACTTGCCTATCTAACTGTAGCCAAGTATTTCTTCCTTGGGGAGAAAGCAGCCTTTATTGTTATTATTATTATTGTTTTTATTTTTTGCGGGACCGGGGTTCAAACTTATGACCTCACACTTCCCAGGCAGGCACTTGTGCCACGGAGCTATCTCCCCAGCCCTGCAACTTTTGTTATTAATACTTACATTATTTTTTTCATGGAGAAAGAGAGGGAAGCTATGGCTCTCACTTTTATGCTTCAAATATACTTGCCAGTATCATTTTTCTTATTTCTAAAGAAATCACTTAAAAATTCACAGGAAAAATATATAACAGAGCATTTCTCTTTTTTATATTGTGCTATTTAAAAAAAAATATTATTGAAATAGTCTGTTCATTCTTTATTGCCAAAGGCTAAGTGAACTAGCAAGATAGAAAGGTTTTGTGGTAAATGACATTTATTTAAAACTATACATGCTTTTGCTTAATAGCACTATAATGAAGTGAAAATTGGATCACAGGTGGAAAACCGCCACACATAGTTTGTCTGGGTGTTTCCTAAAGAGAACAGAGGAGAAATAAGAGCTGATTTATTTTCAAATAAGCATGGCTCCAAGATAGCATAACAAAATAATCTTTGTATTCATTAAGAATAGATTAGCACTGCTGCTAACCAGACTCCTTTCTGCAACCACCAGAGCAGCTCCCACAGCCACATGAACTTTGCTTTTTTTCGTGGGGGGCGGGATTTAACTGGGAATCAAACTCAGGACCTCACATTTGTTAGGCAGGAGCTGTGCTCCTGAACTAAATTCTTAGGATCTTTGTAAATTGGGAAGAATAGTTTTTCAGGGTAGCCAATACTATACCAAAGCTGAATAAAGGAGATAAAGAAACAAACATACCTAATTAGAGAAAAAAAAATTATTTTGAAATACAAAGTTGTTCTTTGAAATTAAATTGATCAAAAGGGAGGGACATTTAATAAAAGATCTGGAGATAAGCACTGTGTCTGTGCTTGTAAGAAGCAGTTTATTAGAAAGTTCCCATGAAGTATATTTGCTTTTCATAGATGTCTGCCAGGCTTACAGAGCTGTCAGTGAGCTACTAGTGTGTTGTGACCTAACACAAGGCACCAGACAGGACTCTCATTTGAAAGTGACAGAAATCTCAACTCATCCTGGCTCAGGTATATTGGCTTATGTTAGTGGAAAGTGTAGGGAGACATGTGCCTGCCAGCAGACCTCAATTCAGATTTAAAACAGTATCCTCATATCTCCTTTTATCTCTACAGACTGATGCAATTTCAGCTCCTCATAATGTTAGATAGCTGCAGCTGCTCCACACTTCTGTTCTTTTGGGTCTAAGTCAAGTGGAAAAGGTAGAATTGAGAACCCCACCTGACTTCATAGACTAGGATACTGTCAGCTTACTGCCACCATTCTAAGAATCTGGTGCAATAATTGCCCCGGTTCTGGGGATAGCACCCCATCAAGACCAACAAGCTGAAGCTAGAGGCCATTCATGCCCAAAATAAATCTTCGTAGGGCTGGGTAGAAAGCTTTGCAGCGTAAGGGCCTGCCTGGCAAGTGCAAGGTCCTGAGTTTGATCCCAGGTACCACAAAAAAACAAAAGCAAAAACTTTATAGTCTGCTACTACAGTGTGAAAATTTGCCTGATGAAAAGACAAAAACAAAAGAGCCCCAAATGCCCTATCTGACCATTCATGCAGTACGCTTTTCATCCTTTCTACCATTTGAGAAATGTGTCAATATAGGTTTGGTCTAATAACAGTAAAAGCTTAGTGGACAGTCTCTCTTTAAAGTGTCCCTAGTTAATTTGCATCCAGGAGACAGTGAAAATTATCTAACATAAATAATACTTAAGGAATGGGGCTGGGCACATTCTGGTCATAAAAGACAGAAGCAGCTGTGGGTGATGGGATGCCTGATGGGAGATGCTTAACACGCATCAGCTGCCTGTCATGTGGCTTCTTTCCACTGGAGTTTCAGGTGTTTAGAGCTGGGTCCTACTAGCTAGAACTGCAGCTGGTCTGAGTGGCAGAGCACCAGGGAAGCAGGCATCCAGGGCATGATCAAACAGTGCATAAGGCAGTGCAGCCACTGCTGAACACAAAAGTCAATCTGGGGTGCAGACAGAAGGAGGCAGAGAAGGGCTGAGTCATGTGCCTTGCACAGAGCACTGATGCTATAGCTATTGTGAGGTAGACATGCCAATGCCAGAGCATAAGGTAGGGCCCAGGAGCGTCTTGGATCCTAGAGAGCAGCCATGTCCTGATCGTGTGCCTGCATTGCATATTTAATTATATCCAGCTTCAAGCAGTCATTTTATACATAGTGATGTGTAATAAATAGCAATTATTGTTAAAATATGGATATTTCTGAATCAAAGTAGATTTTGGCTTAAGTTTATTCCTCTCATACCTTTCTTTGATTGAAGATGTGTGTCTGATGCAGAACTCTGCAAAGCTAAATAACATAAGAGAACAGGCACCACAGAGTGGGGAGCTGTGGTTCCTGTCAGAAAAGCTATAGCTATCATCCACTCCACCATGCAAACATGGCAGTGCTGATTTGGAGTGGTAAGTTAGAGCAACATGGTCTGGGTCACGAGGTCTGAGAGCATGCACACTGACGCAAGGAAGATGGAGTCACTGGCCTTGGCATTTCCTACCCTTGATGCTTTGTGCTGCAGACCAAATCTTGGTCAGCTTCTTTTCAACATCAGATAGGTAATGTATGCTTTAGTTTTACTGAAGCTTGGGTTACTGAAAAGTTAAATGATGACCAGCTTTGGCTAGTGGAAGACTGAGTGACAGTGATGGTGATGGTGATATTTCCCTTCATGGACTGTCTTAGGCAGAATTACATGGAGTCGCAACACCATACTTCTTCCTCCTCCTTCCCTTTTAACCTTTCTTGGAAAGAATAAAAGAAAAATCCTCCCTCACCACTGTTGCATACATGCACAGGATGCCCTAGGAGCTAGGACTCTTCCAGTGCTCCTTCCCATAGCCTTACAGACCCTCTGTTGGGCCTTCCCTAGTGTCTATCTGAATCATTGTTCATGGGATGACATGGACTAGGACTGAGTCAAAGTGACCTGCAGATTCTGTCCTGATAAGACTCCTCATTTCCATTTGCAAGACTGGCTCTGTGAAATGATCAGTACGAAGCTGAGTGCTTACTTATTGACTCTTCCTTCACGTCACTTACTTAAGCTGAATCTCACATTTAGATCTTTCATCCAGTTCTTTGAAATGGGCCAAGTAGCCTGGCTGTTCCTAACTCAAGGTAACCTTTTTCTTGTATCCTGATGGCTTCCGTATTTATTAAGGAACAAATTTCAAGAACAAACAAACAAACAAACAAAAAATAACTTAAAAGTTCCCCATTGTATTTCATTCTTCCCTGTAGACATTAAAGTTTTGTTGTTGTCACGTCCTCATTTGAGAACAAAATGCCTCACACCCACAACTTATAGGAGGAGATGTTTATTGTAGCTCAGCAAATCAGACGCAGAAGGCCCAAACGAAGATGGAGCTACTTGTAGCAGGCTGCCTAGGAAGCAGCAGGGAGGCAAGGAGTCAGGAACAGAGAAGAGTTTTTTCAGATCTCACTTGAGGACCTGGTCCAACCAGGCCCTACTTC